>CM019044.1:20789899-21058891 GCA_009664405.1 Drosophila bifasciata
ATTGGGTCTCAGCGGACACATCTCGGAGACAGTCAGCAAAGCCAACGGATGCGACGGGCGGACGTGGCCCATCTCATGATCACCACGCCCATTTCAATCCACGCACAGCCTGTCGCCGGTGTGGTCAAGCTGGAGCACGCCGCCTACGACTGCACCCACCCCTCGATCCTATTCTGCTGGGAATGTGGAAAACGCGGCACTCGCACTATCGACTGTTGCCGCCCGAATACGTCCGGGAAACGACGCGCGTCCTCGACTGACACGGGATCAGCCGAAAACGACGCCACAATAACCTCGCTAAAGCCGCCCGCTCCACATGAACGACGGCCGGATAGTGGCGATAGTGACGATGGGAGGACAAAGAACAGAGGCCACTATCGACACCGGGGCATCCCCGAAGAAGTTTCGTCAGTGCCAACCCTGGCCCGACAACTGAACAATAACTCCAACCTGCAAGATGCATGCGTCCGCCGCCTGGCTGACGGCTCAGTCAGAGATCACACAAAGTTCTACTGGCGCCCATCAAAGCTGGATCATCGAGAGGGTTCAAATCCACTCCTGGTCCTACCAAACATGTTGGAGAAAGTTATTCCGGCATGGACTTCCTATGTGCTATCGAAACGACGATCAATGCGGCACCACGCTGCTAAAACTACGAGATCACACCGCCCCACGCCAACGCCGCCGTCAGTTCTGACCAACCACGTCAAGACGCCGAAACAAGCAACCAGAAACCTAAGCCAGCCGCAGCGAACACACGTCCCCGACCTACCACCACAAAGAAAACGCGGCACCCAATACCGCAACGAAGGCTACGACACCGAAACCAACCGCAGCGCAAGCGAGAAACACCGGCCCACAACGGAAAACCTTACGAATCGAAGCAAGCACCGGTAAGCTGCAACCAAACAAACGGAAAACGAATCCCACGGCCACTACGGAGCACCCGCGTCCTAAGCCAAACCAGGAAACACACATCCCAAACACACCACGAGGATCTCACACACGAGACAAGAATCAACACGCCCAACCAGGCGCTCGACACAGGAAGCCCAGGATCCAAAACAAACTACGGGCACACGCACCCCGAACCCACCACAAGGATTTCACACACGAGACAAACCACAACGAACTGGAACCCGCTCGACACAGAAAGCCCCGGACCAAGTTCAGCCACCACGCACCCATGCACAATTCCCTCAACGGAGAAGGTGAACCCACGGACAACCTCAGAGACAACAACCAGCCCCGAACAACAACACAGACAACGACAGCAGCAATGCAACAGCCAAACCACGAGGGAAACATCCACGCAATCCCTGGTCGGGTCCAATCATCCGAACTTATATCCACGGAACCTCTCGGAACCGGAATCTAGCCCCGATGACTCCCCGAAACACCGACCGCACCTATCGCACCCACGGCCGACGTCACCCCGATCTTCGCCAACCCCACTGGAGTACCTTCCACGTACTGATGTGCCCACTAGCGCCATGCACCACGCCATGCCTAGCACCACGTCCGAAATCTTCGTCGCACATGCACATGTGATGCCCTTCGGATTACACTCTGCACCAGCAACGGGCCCTTGATACTGTGATCGGTGCCGACATGGAACCCTACGCATTCGCATATTTAGACGACATTGTCGTCGTCGGACTTCAAGGACCACCTAAACAACCTGGCGATAGTCCTCTCTCGCCTTCGAAAACCGAACCTGCGGATAAACGCGGAAAAGTGCACATTTTTTCCAAAGCCGGATCAAATATCTTGGTCACGTCATCAGCGAAGAAGGTATCCACACGGACCCCGACAAGATTGCCGCCGTCAAAGAACTCAAGCCACCCACGAACCTAAAGGAACTACGTCAGTGCATCGGAATGGCATCATGGTACCGAAGATTCGTTCCAAACTTTGCTACAGTCGTCCAACCAATGTCTCAGCTACTCAAGAAAGGACAAACATGGACATGGACAGCAGATCAACAAGCGGCCTTCGACCAACTAAAGGAACTATTCACGACCGCTCCTGTACTTGCTTGCCCCGATTTCAACGTCAAGTTCTCACTACAAACCGATGCGAGCAACCTCGGCATAGGCGCCGTACTCACGCAAGAGATCGAAGGAAAGGAACGCGTCATCGCCTATGTCAGCCGACGCTTGAACCAGGCCGAAGGAAACTACTCCGCAACCGACAAGGAATGCCTCGCCGTCATTTGGGCAATCCGAAAACTACGCTGCTACCTAGAGGGATACCGGTTCGACGTTATAACAGACCATCTCGCGCTAAAATGGCTGAACACTCTGGAGAGCCCTACGGAAGAGTAGCGAGATGGGCGCTCGAACTCCAACAGTATCAGTACGACGTCCACTATAGAGCGGGGAAACAAAACGTAGTCGCCGACGCCCTGTCTCGACAACCCCTGGAAACGCTAGCCAGGATCAAGAGGACGCAACAACCTGCCCCTGGCTCACACGAAGGATTCAACAAACCAAAGACGAACCCGATAAATACCCAGACTACGTCTTCGAGAATGGATAACTCTACAGGCATCTAGGCCACGGAGCTGACGACCACGACTACGTGTCGGACGGTGAAGACCATGATCGCACAATTCGTGGAGGACCACCAAAACACATGGGATGAGCTGATACCCGAGATTTCACTGGCAATCAACTCCAACGTCTCCGAAACCACTGGTTTCAGCCCCTCATTCCTGCTACGGGAGAGAACCTCGCTTACCTGGAGCACTGTACGATGAAGTCACACCAGGGACAGGAAGCCCACCGGACATAGCACACGCGAAGGCAACGCGACTTAAAAAGTATTTGCAATAGTACGAAACAACATCCAGCGGGCAAGTCAAGAACAATCCGGCACTACAATCTCCGCCGCCGACAATGGCGCCCCACGGTGGGCTCACTGGTGCTAATTCGCCAACATCACCTATCTAATGCAGTCGACGGTTTTGCGGCGAAATTGGCCCTAAAGTATGACGGGCCCTACAAAGTCAAAGGCTTTACGTCGGCAAATATCGTGAAATTACAGCACCCCGGAAGCCGAAAACAAAAGGTGGCGAACATCAACGACCTAAAAAGAATTCCACGACGCAGTGGACAGCGGGTCCGCTGATGACGCAAACGACACCCACAGTACTACTGACCCACTCCCGGGCATGCCAACCGACAATTCCGCTGATGGAGCAAACGTAGGCAACAGTACTACTGACCCACTCCGGGTATGCCAACCGCCAACCACCAACCACACCCACCACCTTTCATCCGCCCGGGAAAGGGGGGCGAAGATCGGGGTGACGTCGGCCGTGGGTGCGGGGCTCTGAGCCTGGAAAACCTTCGTCACATAGAGCGACTGACGACGAGGCACACCACCTCCCACCTCCTCACCTTGATCGTCGCGCCTTAACGCTGGGAGTCAGCGTCTGCTGGCTGTGTGTGCGGCGACGAACCCACAAGCCCGTCACCAACGCTGCGCCCCACGACGCCGAAATCGGCCGAACCTCCAGCGAGCCAGAACCGGCACCGACACCGGCCCGAAACCGCTGACAAGGAAATGGCAACGCGCTGAGTACGCGCACACCCTGCCAAATCGTACGAGGGAACCAGCAGAAGTAGGCAACTCCCCACCCACTGAATAAAAGCACACCCGGAAAGTGCTGACCACGGTCCCGGTCGGCAGCGCAGCCAACCATCACCACTCCCGACCGAGGTATCATGGCAAGATACCGATGGCAGCACCAGCATATCAACTTCGCCACCCAAATCAACATCATCATGGAACACGCCATCATCATCCTGAGCTCATCGGACGAGGAGTCCAGGGATTCCACAACTTGGACCCGGAACTCCTCCCCCCGCTCCACCGACGGGAGAAACACGGACAGCGAGGAGTCCAGGGATTCCACCACTTGGACCCGGAACTCCTCCCCCCGCTCCACCGACTGGTACACCACGAACTACGAGGAGTCCAGGGACTCCGCCACTTGGACCCGGCACTCCTCCCCCCACTCGAGCTACGGGCCGGAGCACGACGCCGCCACATGGCCCATCCAGGAGGAATCAAGAGGGTCACCGGCACCGCCCACGTCAACCGAGGACACAAGCGACGAAGAGGCGGACTGGACGCAACTGTACAGCCGTCGCAACTCCCGCTTCACCCGGGAGAACCTTTGGTCCCCACCACCTGCCGCCGCAACCGCGGCGGCACACCAGGCGGTGGTCCACCGATAGCGACGATGGACTACCCGAGCCGAGGACGCCATGGAGACGCGGGTGGTCTCAAACCCCAAGAGGCGCCGGCAGGAGTAACAGAAGACCCCAACAGCAGCCACCACCACCACCTTTCATCCGCCCGGAAAGAGGGGTGTAACTGGACCACAACGGTCCGCCACAATAAATATATATTAAATAATATAAGACTATTATTAAAAACACCTGACACTACCAAACACACTGCACCCAGTTCCGCGTTGCTATATTAGCAAAACACGCCGACTAGGTCACCTGACGCTGCACTCAAGTTCCGCGATCACAGCGAAACGGTGCCCCAACATACACCCACGAAAACGCGGACTCAGCGGCCTCACACCCCAGGTGCCGGCTTTAAATAGCGCGCGCCATGGATCAATGCGGCAGTCGATCAGCAGTCCATCGGCAGTCGATCAGCAGTCCATCGGCAGTCGATCAGCAGTCCATCGCAGTGCATCAGCAGTCAACACCGCGCCACCGTAAAATGGATTCCGCCGTCGGTCGATTGTGGCGTCGTCCAGTGGTTCCAGATGGTAGTCCATTCGGGGGCTGATGGCTGTTGCTGGCGTTTTCCTGGTGAGACTGCTGGTTGTTTCCGGGTCGAGGGGTGGCGTTGGCGTGTTCTTGGTAGAGTGGCTTGATGTTTCTTCGTCGAGGCGGGGTAGAATTGTTCCTTGGGTGTTTCCGTGCAGTCTTTGATGGTCGGGGCGGGTATTCGTTGTCGGGTGTTGTTGCTTTGCGTTATCGTCGGCGTGGGTCGACTGGCCCTGGTAGTCTCCAGCGGTGTCGCAGTCGCCGAAGTCCGGTTGATCCCGTGCATGGCTATCGTGGAGTTGGCGGTAGACGGACTGGCCCTGGTTTCCTCCAGCGGTGTCGCAGTCGTCTCCGTCGAAGTCCTGTGGTTCCTATGCGTGGCTATCGTTGAGTTGGCGGCAGACGGACTGGCCCTGGGTTTGTCCAGCGGTGTCGCAGTCGTCTCCGTCGAAATCCGGTTGGTTCCGTGCATGGCTATCGTTGAGTTGGCGGCAGACGGACTGGCCCTGGTTTCCTCCAGCGGTGTCGCAGTCGTCTCCGTCGAATTCCTGTGGTTCCTATGCGTGGCTATCGTTGAGTTGGTGGCAGACGGACTGGCCCTGGTTGTCTCCAGCGGTGTCGCAGTCGTCTCCGTCGAGATCCTGTTGCTTCTGTTTGCTTCCGGCGTTGAGTTGGTGGCAGACGGACTGGCCCTGGTTTTGTCCAGCGGTGTCGCAGTCGTCTCCGTCGAGGTCCTGTCTGTGGGTAATCCTGATATCCTGGTGCATCGTGGTCCGGCTTGGTCTGATCCTGGTCTCATTTCCGTGGTATTTGCACTGCGCGGTCTGTCTTGGTTGAGGTTCGAAGGCGTGGGGACGTGGCCGATGCTGGGTGTCTCCTGGTCTGGTGGTGTCGAAAGCGTTGTCCTGTTTATTTCCGTGTGATTAGTCCTGGAATTGGTCTTCGAAGGCTTATTCTGGGAAGGGTCGTCGTGGAGGGTTACTGTGCAAGGTGTTACGAGTGGCGAGGGATGTAGGCACGTCCGCACTGGAGAACTGCTTTGATGCCGCATAGGAAGTCGAGTCCGAGGATGACGTCGTCAACCACTATGGGCAGTATCAGCAAGGTTACCTGGGTTTCCTGTTGGTCCAGTCGTACTTTGACGGTCAAGGCTTGCGTCACTTCCTTTGTAGTTCCATCCGCCAGGCGGTCACGCGTCCTCTAGTTGCGCACTGTTCCTCCCGTGCTTAGTTCCCTTCCTGTTTGCTGGTTGACAAACGAGCGAGTTGCTCCGGTGTCAAGGGTCGCAGTCAGGGGTACTCCGGCGATAGTTACGAGTGCAGCGATCCTTCCACCCTCCAAGCTTAGTGGATGCATTACTCCTGGGGGTCCAGGGTGTGTGTCTCCGTTCGGTTGCCTGCCGGACGGAGACTCAATCCGTTTCCGTCCCGTGTGGTCGGCAGCAGTCGATGGTCCGGATACTCCGACGTCCGCACTCCCAGCAGAATAGCACCCGTCGATTCCTGCACATGCTACTGAAATGGCCTTCCTCGCCGCAGTTACGGCAGGCCCGCCGTACGTTCACCGGTATATCTCCATTCTGAGTCGACACGCGGTTTGCTGCCTCAGCATGCCGCGTCTCGTCAAACGTGGGGCGCGGTGGGGTCGGTGATCCACTTCCTTGGTACGATAGCCCTCCGGGCTTGATACCCAGGCGGTTGATAGCCGGGTGACTTTGTCCGCGATCTCGCGCCGTCTCGTATGCCACTATCAGCTGCGTGAGCTCCCTCAAGGTCTCGAACTCGTGTCTCCGGGTGAAAAGTTGGTACTCGGGCCTCAAATTCTCATATATCCTGTCAATTCCCGCCCCTGCGTGTATTGCGCGCGCTGCATCATGAGTCGCAAGTCGATCAAGTAGTCCTGGAAGGCCTCATTGGGTCGTTGGTACCGGCTTCGGATCGGGCACCTTGGGGGCAAAAAGAAGTCCAAGAACTCCTTTCGGAACTCGGTCCAGGGCTTCCCTTGCATCTGGAAGGTCCTAAACCATCCCTCCGCCTTGTGGGTGAGTAAGCCGGAAATAGCTCGGGGCAACTGGTCTGGGCTCCCTCCATAGGATTCCACACGCTCTTCTAGCCGTTCTATGAATGTCAACGCGTCCGAGTGTCCGTCAAACTTCAATCCCCAACTGCGCAATTTGTCGGCAAGGCTGGCGTACGAGATTTCATCCCTTCCTTGACGTGTGGTTCGGCATCCTTCGGCTGAGGGTCGCTCGAAGTCGAAGTCGCCGGGTGGTCGTTCGGGCGAGGGTTCCTGGTGGCTAGGCTCCCTAGGTCGGGTCCACGGGTTACCTTAAGCAGCTCTGGGATGGTGATCTGCAGCGGTTGCGACAGATGGGCTTCCTCTTTCTGTTCCCGGCCGCTCGGTCCAGGGGACGATGAAGGATTCCTCCGCGTCCTGGTACTGGGTGCGCTGCTGTACATCGCTCCAAATTCCGCGATCCGTTGCTTGATCGCCTCCGAGTGGTCACCCTTTGAGATGAAACTCGCGATTCGCCTCCGCAACTCCTCTACGGTGCCGTCTTCCGCCAGGTCGAGTTCCGCGGCAATGTCCTGCAGCTCATCCTTGCGCCGGTATGAGACCCACTGTACGCCCATCGCCCGCGTTTGGTCGCGTCGGATGTCCAACTGGGTTCCACTTCACTTTCACTTGTGGCCTTTGCCCTGCACTACACTCACTAAGCACTTGGTGGTCACTCACCTCGTGGTTACGGCTGGTGGGCACTGGAGTGTCTTGGCTACTGCTTCTTGGTCCTTGGAGTCTTCCTGATCGTAGGTGTCGAAAATCGTTGTCCTTCCGTCGTCGTCCCTTTGGAACTGATCCTTGGATTCGTTGGTCCCGGTAGTCCTGTTCCTTGGTCCGGGCGGTTGTGGTTCCTGGTCGTCTGGGTCCTTGCCGTGGTTGTTCCTGGTGGTCTTGATCCCTGCCGCTCCTTGTTGTTGATCCTTGTCGTTGGTCCTTGTTGTGGTTGATCCTTGTTTGTTGGTCCTGGTCCTGGTTGATCCTTGTCGTTGGTCCTTGTCGTGGTTGATCCTTGTCGTTGGTCCTTGTTGTGGTTGATCCTTGTTTGTTGGTCCTGGTCCTGGTTGATCCTTGTCGTTGGTCCTTTGCTGGTCTACGGTGAACTGCCTCGGTTGTTGGTCTACGATGAACTGTCTCGGATGTTGGTCTCCTGACTTCTGTCCTGATTGCCGGTCGCGGTCCCGATTATATAGCCCGGGCGGCCACGTTCACTCCGGCTGGCGCTGGCGGCGTCGCTGCTCGCGGCTCCGGATCCGCTGCGCTTCTGTCAGCGCTGCCGCTAATCCCGCGCCTCTGTCGGCACGGTCGCTGCTGCGCCTCTTCCGCTAGCTGCGGTCCGGCTGGCGTCGATCCTGCTGCTGCGCCTCTGTGGCACTGCCGCTAGCTGCGTTCCGGCTGGCGTCGATGCTGCTGCTGCGCCTCTGTCGGCACTGCCGCTGCTGCTGCTACTAGGGAGGTTAGGGAAGCCAGCCTCGGCTGTACATGATAGTTGGGCCCTGCACGTGCGGTTTTGCCAAAAAAAACTGTAATATGCTGCCGTTTCTGCCGCGCCACGCCGTTGCGTCAGCGGTACAGTCCCCCAGCGTTGGTTTTCCTCGTTTTCAGTTTTGCCCGTTCTAACGGTCACTGGCTGAATTTGGCCTGTCGACCAGAACACGTGTCTTACTCCACTGCTTTATATATGTGTCCCTCACATGCCCTTTGGCTTCACAAAACTTAACGGAATCTCGGAGTCCCTGCTCGGGCGCCATCTGTAAGGAAGTGATTTCGCTGGGGTACATATCTCAGTCCAGCCAGGGTCGAAACTACAGAAAATTTGTAATTTGCCGGGACTCGAGTCGTGAATGGCGCCTTTCGGGGCGGAGGCTCGTCAGGGGGTCAGGGGGCGGCGGGGATCTACCAGCGGATGCAAAAATGGTTGTCGGATGGTCCCTCTGGGGAGAATACGGGCCACAGGGGAACAAGGAAGGAGGCAGGGTCTGCAAAGGGGTGGCGGTTATCGCCGGCCGACACCTTTGGGGAACGATTACGGGGGTGGAATGGGCGTGGTTTCCTGAAAGGCGACTAGGCGGTCACCGGACGCCACCTTCAGGCAACTACTACGGGGGTGAGGAGTGGGAAAGGTTTTCTGAAGGCGATTAGGCGATCACCGGACGCCACCTTCAGACAACTACGACGGGGTGGGGGGGGTAAGTATTCGAGATTCAAATACAAAACGCGGAGTTATTTTCATTGCTTCGACCTTTATTCTGCACTATATACTTTTCCCTACCTAACCGCACCGCTAAGCGCCCTCCTTCTCACGACGGTGAGACTTGCTTACCCTAATAATCTCTCTCTAATAATCCTTGGCGGCGTGGGCGTCTCTCGTCTTTTTGGCACACTTGTCTTTGGCACACCCGGCTTAATTTCTCGCTCCCGAACGACTGCCCTAATTCTTTCTCGCCCGCGATCGTGAGACCTGTTGCCGGCTTCCAATGCTCTCTTTGCCTCGGCTTTAGTCGCCGGCTGCTCTCTGCGTCGTTGATATTCTCCGCTGTTGCTATGGTTCCAGCGCTCTCGTCGCTGTGGCTTTCCGTCGATAGCTGCGCTCTCTCGTCTTCGGTATTCTCGGCTGTTGCTATGGTTCCCAGCGCTCTCCTCGCTTTGGTTTTCGGTCGTTAGCTGCTCTCTCTCGCCTTCGGTGATATTCTTTGCCGCCATTGCCATGGTTCCCAGCGCTCTCCTCGCTTTGGTTTTCGGTCGTTAGCTGCTCTCTCGCCATCGGTGATATTCTTTGCCGCCGTTGCCATGGTTCCCAGCGCTCTCCTCGCTTTGGTTTTCGGTCGTTAGCTGCTCTCTCTCGCCTTCGGTGATATTCTTTGCCGTCGGGCTTTACGCGCTCTCCGTTGCCAGAGCTTTCCAGCTGAGCTTTCGCTCTCTCGCGCTCTGCGTCGTTGCCAGTGTTGGCCGTGGGTCACTGTTTTTCCCCCCTTTTCCCTCTCGAAATCACGAGATACTCTGGCTGCTTATTGGCCTCGGCCATGTAATTGTAATAAATGCTGGTTTTACTTACGAACTAATAATAATAATGAAATATAGTGAAATAAAAATAAATAACAGTGGCAGGGGGGGGAAAGCAAATCCCTTCATGGGAGCGGGGTAGGGGAAACTTAGGAGGGAAGATCCCTTCGTGGGAAACTAAAAGAAATGGTTCCCTTCGTGGGAAAATCGGGGAGGAGAAAATGTGGGGGAGCGTCCGCTCCTTCACAAAATTAAGGTAACTGTCGAGTCTCCCAGCCCGATGTTTAGTTATAAAATCTTTATGGTAGTTAGTGGAGCAGCCTAACGTTAATCTACCTACATATGTTTGCTTATTCGATTGCACACTGTATTGGAAAAATTGTAAATGCTTATGCTTAAGGTTACGCTTATGCTCCTATCGCTACTACAGCTGCAGCATCTATGCTGCATCCCGCGCTCTCGCTCTCTATCTATCGCTCGCACTCGGCTCAGCAGCAGCCCGAGCTTATTTCGTTCTCTCTACCTCTTGTATTGGGGCACGGGAAATTTGATCCGCCCGCTTTCTAGCAGTCTGGATTTAATTATCATAGCTTTCGGTGCATTTTATACCCCAGTTCCACACGCGTACTGCCGCTAGTTCATATAATTAATAAAATTGTATTTCCAATTGAATATCCTCGGCTCTTTATTTAAAACCTAAAATTTACAATATCTATTAAAAACGCTTAATAGCTCAACATTCAGTGACCCCGACGTGATTGTGCAATAATTAATTGATCAGTGCAATCACAAACTGCATTTATAAAAAATAATTTTCGTTCGTTCGTCTGGTTTCGCCCGTCTGTACATAGCCAGTGCCATCGACCACAAAGCTGCTATTCAAGCATATACACCAGCCGCTCTTACATACACGAATTGCGCTTGAGGTTTCCGTTTGTTACGCGCGTTTCGTTTTTCCGTTCCTCTTCCGCTACGAACGTTTCTATAGCGGCTGCTGCTATGGACGCTGCCAACGACACCATAGTGACAGTGACAAGGGAGCAAAACAGGGTGTATTTTCTGAGGGTGAAGTCAACGGTACTCTGTGAGAATGTTAAGAGATTGACTACCGCTTGGGAAAAGGAGACTCCGGTCTGTGATTATTACACACTAGTGGGGAAGTTGGAGCAGATTGAGAAGCTGATCGTGCAATTCGAGACATTGCACAACGAACTCGAAGAATTGGACTGCAGCGAGATTCACAACGGATTGTGCGACAGCTTTGAAACGCTTTACAGTGCTCTTCGATTAGGCGTGAAGTCGAAAAGATAAGCGGATATATGCCTCTGCATTCTACAGATGCTGGACCAAATTCAACTTCTGGTTTTGCTTGTTCTCAACCGCCACATCGTTGCAGGCCAGAATTATCCCTGCCTGCCATACAATTGGCAAGGTTGAGCGGAGGACATGCTCACCACCATCATCGACAATCATCCAAACCTCTCCAACATTGAGAAGTTACAGCATCTACGATCTTGCCTGCGTGATTCGGCTTTGGAGACAGTTCGTGCGCTGGAAATTTCTGACAGCAACTATAATATAGCGTTGGATCTATTGGAAAAGAGGTTTAATAGTCGTCGTTTAGTTTTTCAGGCGCACATTACTGAGATCCTGGGGTTACAGGCTGTGTCGGTGTCGTCAACCTGATTCGTCATGAGATTCCATGTCCTCTTTTTTCGAGCAGCGTTGCAGGATTTTGGAAACAGTGGATTTCGCTATGGCAACCTATGCGCCGAGCCGTCAGGTGGGCAGGATTAAAAAACCCAACAATTCAAAATCTACACTTGTTGCCTTTAATCAAACTATATCAGGCTGCGTGTTGTGCAATGACAGCGCTCACGAAATCAATCATTGTCGCAAGTTTATAGCACTTTCTCCATCAAATCGCTATAAAGAATCCCAGAGGTTTTCCCAGTGTGTAAATTGCCTCAAGGCAGGCCATCGGTTGAGTCAATGCAGCTCCAGCAAATGCCGTACCTGTGGGCGTGGCACCACACTCTCCTGCATTTTGGAGGCCCTGAAGCTACTGCAGCCTAAGGTGGATTTGTGCCACTTGACACTTCTTCTCCGTCTACGTCGTCGCATCTCATCACTGAGTGCTCTGCTTCAGCGTCTACATGTTCTGCACTTATTGCCCAGGATCTCAGCAATGATGATGTGCTATTACCCATGGCCACCGTCCTAGTAAAAAATAGTTCTGGGGCTTTCGTTTCTTGCCTAGCGCTGCTAGATTCCGGCTCTCAGCTGCATTTAATAACATCCCGTTTAGCTAATCAGCTTCGGAAGATAAAATCGTCCAATACTGTTTCTAGAATAGGCGACTTCAGCCTCGTCACCGATGGAATGTCCGTGAAAATAAGCCTTCTCTCTCGCTTGACGACATACTCGACTCCCATCACTGCTGTAATCGTCCCTAATAGCACTGATCGGCAGCCAAGCCGCAGCGTGAACACTTGCAGCTGGAAGATCCTGGAAACCTGCCGATCGCCGATCCAGGATTTCATATACCTCAGGGGCATCGATCTGCTGATTGGTGCAAAAACTGTTTTGGAGCTCTTATGTGTTGGGCAATTCAAGCTTCCGCCAGGATTACCAATACTTCAGAAAACTCTCTTAGAATGGGTCGTGTCCTGGAGGTTGTGATCGAGTCAAAAACGTTTCGTTGATGAGCTTAACAGCACCCCAACATCCGATGTATCTGCGAAACCCTGTAGATTCTGTTGAAAGACAGGTTTCAACGGGGGGAGTGTGTCGGGTTCCCCAGCCCGATGTTTAGTTATAAAATCTTTATGTTAGTTAGTGAAGCAGCCTAAAAAGTAAATCTACCTACATATGCTTGCTTATTCGATTGCACACTGTATTGTAAATATTGTAATTGCTTATGATTTTTATTCTCCTTTAGACATGCAAAGTTATAAAAGAATATTACTAATTACGGGCAAGGTATGTTAGTATTAGTGATTTAAGTAGAGGAAGTGATATAGTGGTGGATATTATATGGTAGAACGAATTATAATCCGAGCATAAGATCCAAAACGGTTCATGCAAGGAATAATTCAATCCACACAGTGGAAGGTACAAAGGAATACAATTTCTAGAGGATCGAATAGGAATCGTGAAGTTTATGCGGCTCAACAAGTCGGGGCCGTCGATGCCCCCCCTGATCAGGTTGTGCATGAAAATCACACAAATCATTTTTCTACGATTAAGTAAGGGTGGACGGTCTATTAAGAGCAATCTACGAAAGTAAGACAGGCAGTTTCACACCTTCATCCCAGTTGAGGCCACGCAGAGCAAAAGTAAAAGTTATTCTGGACTGATTCTATACGGTGTAATCTTGGTGTAATTTGTACTGAGAGCATCATACACAAGAGCCGTACTCTAAAATCGGACGAACACACGAAATATAGAGAGTCTTCGTTATATAGGGGTCGTTAAATTCCTTTGAACACCTCTTTATAAACCCTAGCACTCCCATGGTTTATTTATTATTTAAAGTATTATTTAGTATTTAGTATTATTTAAAGTAAGAAGGCAGTCTCACACCTTCATCCCAGTTGAGGCCACGCAGAGCAAAAAGTAAAAAGTTTTTCTGGACTGATTTTATGCGGTGTAATCTTGGTGTAATTTTTACCGAGGGCACCATACACAAGAGCCGTACTCTAAAAGTCGGACGATCAAACGAAATATAGGGAATCTTCGTTATATAGGGGTCGTCAAATTCCTTTGACCACCTCTTTATAAACCCAAGCACTCCCATGGTTTTATTTATTATTTAAAGTATTATTTAGTATTAAGTATTACTTAAAGTAAGAAGGCAGTCTCACACCTTCATCCCAGTTGAGGTCACGCAGAGCAAAAAGTAAAAAGTTTTTCTGGACTGATTCTATACTGTGTAATCCTGGTGTAATTTGTACTGAGGGCACCATACACAAGAGCCGTACTCTAAAATCGGACGAACAAACGAAATATAGAGAGTCTTCGTTATATAGGGGTCGTCAAATGTCTTTTACCACCTCTTTATAAACCCAAGCACTCCCATGGTTTTATTTACCATGGAAGAAATCTGTTCAGAAAATTTTTACTTGGGGTCTAGTTTAACACCAAGATCATTGAACCAATGTAATTCTTGCAAGAGAACCACCGCAGAGGGTGTAAAGGAGCCAACAAGGGGCTGGAGCGATGAAATTTCATTACTTTACATTTCGAGGCATTCAGGTGTAACATATTTGCACAACACCCTGACCGAAAGTAATTGAGATCTGATTGCAAGCGAGAGTGAAATGAAATGTCCTTGTACTGGACACAGAGTTTAACGTCAACCGCATACATGAGTACTCGAGAGTTTGTTAGTACTGAAGGCAGGTCATTAATGAAGAGTGTGAAAAGTAGGGGGCCAAGATGGCTGCCATGTGGTACTCTAGCAGTAACCTGAACAGGTGAAGACAAGCAGATTTTGAAGAGCACTCTTTGAGACCTAGAGCAAAGGTAGCTGGAAATCCATTTCAAAAGTTTGGGCAGAAACCCTGAAATGTTTTTTTTTTTTTGTGCTAAAAGGGAATGGTTTACAGAGTCGAATGCTTTTACTGAAATCGGTATAAATGACATCCGTCTGCTTGTTACCATGGAATCCTTTAATAATAAAAAGAGGTAAACTCTAGTAAATTTTAGTTGTTGATCGTCGCCTTATAAATCCGTGCTGAGCTGGAGATATAAGTGATTTGATAGAAGAGATGTTGCAAGTGCGGGGGGTTAAAATTTTCTCAAACATTTTAGGAATAGCGGATAACTTTGATATATCTCTGTCAATCATTGCGTCAGACTTACTACCTTTCTTATGGGAGGAATAGTAAACGATTTCTTCAGATCGGGGAAACATGAGGAGTTAAGGGATAGGGTGAATAGCAGAGGTCCACAGAGAGCGTCGGCGCAGTACCTGAGTACACAGCCGGGGACTCCGTCAGGATCTGCTGAGAAAACCGACTTAACTAGTCGAAGATCATGAAGCAGTGAGCTTTCATTTAACAAAGGGCTGAAAATGCCGTTCGATCTAGGTAAACTGTATGGATACGGCTTACCAGAGTAGCTTTCATGGGAATAGGTTAGGTTAGGTTAAGGCGTAGCGAAGGGGGAGAGAGACGAGCGCTTTTTCGAACGATTTGGCCAAACCGCTCTTGAAGTTCTGCATGTGATGGTCAGCTGCCATCGCCTGTCAGCAAATTGCTCGAATGCCTCGTGCGTTAATAGCCTGCACGTAGCTAAAGGCATCGTGCAGAAGGTTACAGTAGTGCCCTGTCTAGCTATCTCGTCGGCGGCATCGTTCCCGGCAATGTCCCTATGTCCTGGGACCCATATTAGGGAGAGATCCAGCTGTTCTGCGGTCTCATTTAGAGACCTGCGACAGTCGTTAACGGTTGCTGGGTTCGACGCAATAGAGCCCCCTTGAGGGCTGCTTGGCTGAGAAGACGCACACTGAGTGTCCGTCTAAAAAAGTTTGGAGACGATGGAAATGGCCTTTATGAGGATTCTCGAGTGGCCAACCGTGGTGTTCAGGTTGGATTCCCTTATTCTAAGGGCGGAGAGTGTTGCAACCTTTTTCCCCATAAGTTCTATAGGAAGTGTAATGATACCTATTTCTTTTTTTTTTTTTGTTATCTATAACGAAATTTATTTAGCAAAAAGATAAGTGTACTGCTACCTTACAAGGCAACTTGTACATAACAATGAATTAAAGAAAACTTATAATGTGGAGGTTTAAGTGATACTGGGGAGATCGTTTAATTTAATTTTTTTTTTTTTTTTTTTTTGGGGAGATATTTATGTCAAGACCCGGTTCAGGAGGTCTTGAGGGTGATAACGTTTGAGTCTTCTCCTTACTCTTCTACGGTGACAGGCAGTAGTTAGGCGTCTAGCTAAACAGTTTGGATGAGCTCCTAGCCTCTCCGTATATTTTTGGGCAATCGCTTGGATTCTGTCTCCTAGGCTGGGAGCTAAAATGCACTTATAAATTTTGACCTTGTTCTCCAGCGACAATTTTTTTTTTTTTTTTTTGGCGGAGAGTAACCAGGACATCCTATTTAATTTGGCTCTATATGAGTGCTGCAGTGACGTGACATGTCTTTCAAAGGTAAGGCTTCTGTCTAGGATGACACCTAAGTACCTGTACGCAGATGAATGCTCCAGTACTCTTCCATTAAGTGATACGACTGGGCAGTTCTGCACTCGATTTGTGAAAGTTACATTTGCACATTTACCAGCGCTTATGCATACATTCCATTTTGATGCCCATTCCTGAAATGCGTCCAAAAACTCCTGCAGTGCACTTTTGGCTAGAAGGATGCAACTGCTTTTTGTGAGCACCGCAGTGTCGTCGGCGTAGGTCGCTATTAGCGTATCGCTTTTATCAACTGAGTTGATTGCCATATGGGTTGGTATATCCGCTGAAAATATCGAGTACAATGTGGGGCCTAGAACACTGCCCTGGGGAACGCCAGCTACGATAGATTTAATGGAGGACTTGCACCCATCGTCAGTCACTCGGAAAGTGCGCCCTTCTAAGAAGCTCTTTATAACCTGGAACAGCTGAGGGGTTAAAAGGCTTTTGGCTTTTGTAAAAAGAAGTCCAGGGTGCCAAACCCTGTCGAAAGCTTGCTGTATGTCCAGGGAAGACTTTTCTTCTCCATGGCCTCTAACGCAAAGTTGACAACTCTATGCAGCTGTTCTGGAGTGCCATGCTGCTTACGAAATCCAAATTGAAATTTAGGGATCGCAAGGGGGTAACTGTCTCGAGATCCAGCATTCTGTTTAGGATCAACCTCTCCATTATTTTGCTCAGTGAAGGAATCAGGCTGATCGGCCTATAAGAGTCCACATCAGTTGGTTGTTTTCCAGGCTTGAGGATCATAATAATGTTGGCCGACTTCAGGCTCTCGGGAAGTATCCCCACACTTAGGACGCTGTTGAAAAATAAGCACCAAAAACAACAATGCTTGATCTGGTAGGAGTTTTTATGGTTCTGTTATCAAGTAAGTCTTCGCCAGGGGCCTTATTGGGTTTTAGCTTTGACACCAGTTGCTTCACTTCGTCCAGTGTTACAGTATCTGAAGGCAAAGTCATTTGAAACGGTGTTTCCAATGCCTCCACAACTATCCTGCAGTGACTCTCAGGTGCAAAGTCATGCGGCCTGAATCGTTGCTCAAGATTGTTTGCAAATACTTCCGATTTATCAAGACTAGTACGGCACCAGCTCCCTGAAGGGTCTCTTATAGCCGATTTCGGTGTTGCCAATGTCTTATATCTCTTAGTAATTTTCCACAGAGAGTAATTAGTAGAGACATCAGTACCCAAGTTTTCCAACATGTTATCAATTTAAATTCTTTTCCTGCGGGCCAGCACTTTGTGAAGACGATTAGCCAGCCTGTTGTGAATCTGTTGGATTTGGGCATCTCCTGTTCTTGCATACTCCTTTCGTACTTTACGCTTGAGACGCAGGAGCTCGACGATTATAGCAGGAAGCTGAGGCGATCTAACTCCATGCAGATTTTGTTGATGCCTAGGAGCAGCTCTTGTTGCAGCATCTTTCAGCTTGCTCATAAAAAATATCAATTGCGTTATCAATATCATCTGCGTCTTGAATTTCCATATTTAGATCAATCAGCTGCTCTAGATGGGCCCTGGAAATTTCTGTATCAGAACCGCGTGCTAGTATACAAGAGCGCTTTGACTTGCTTATCGGGTGGCGTGTAAATCAGCTATAAGTGGTGTGTGATCCGAAGAGAGCTCATGAAACGTTTTCACAATAAGCCTGCTCATTGCGTATCCATTAACGACAAAAAAATCTAGCGCTGATGTTGATACTAGGGAGTTGGATGAGTAGAATGTAGGCTCACCCTTTGCAAGAATTTGGTACCGATCATTCGCCACGACATCCTGCAATATTTTTGCCTCTGGAGCAATTTGTTGAGTTGCCCCACCATGAGTGCTTGGCGTTGTAGTCACCTCCTGCAATGAATTTGTTACCTAGCATGGCAAACAGATTTTCAAATTCCGCTTTAGTATAAGGCTCTTTGGGAGGAAGATACAAAGATGCTAGAGCGACGGGCCCTTCCGATGTCTGTAGGTTAACTCTTGCTAGCTGTACGTTGTTTGCTGAGATGGGAGGCTGAGGAATGTGGCACATGCTGGAGCGCACAATGACTGTGGCGCCACCTTTGCTGTTACCGCTGGGATGGAAGGCATGGTAGGTGGAGTAGCCTGGCAGGAAGACACGCTGTCCCTCTTTCATGTGTGTCTCTGTAGCAAACATTACATCTATATTATCTACTGAGAAACAGCCGGAGCTCTCCAGAGCCCCTAACTAGTCCCCGTGCGTTCCACAATCCGATTTTAATGATCGGTTGCATCATTTTTGGATACTTGAAATGAGAACTTGGACCAATTCTCGGAAGGCCTTGTTAGCCTCCATAGTCTCTTGAACCAACTTGAATAATTGGTCCATTCTGGAGTTGAGATCCCGTATGGAGCTCTCCAGCGCATCAATTTCCTGTCAGAAAGTGAGTTTGATTCTCGGTGAAGATGCTTGTCAGCATTTGGACCAGACACGGTCTTGTTGGGCCGAGCAACGTCGGCGTAAGACATACTGCATCTGACAGTCTCAGCCGGGATAAAGCCACGTGATGGGCCTTGGTTATATTTTGGCCTGGCAGTGTTGCCAGTAGCAGGAAGTCTTGGGGTCGGTTTCATTTTTTTACTTTTCTCAATCCTGACAGGGCAGTCTTTGTCGGTCGATGCGTGATCACCACCGCAGTTGACGCACAGGAAATTTTCACTTGTGCAAAGCAGAGAACCAGTCATATGAGAGCCAGCGCATTTGCCACAGATTGGGTGCTGGAGACAATAGTTTTTGGAATGACCGAAGATGTGGCATCTCAGACATTGTAGAACTTCTTTTCTGCGCGGAGCACGCTCCACTGATACTCTGTATCTG
This sequence comes from Drosophila bifasciata, assembly GCA_009664405.1. Lineage (NCBI taxonomy): Eukaryota > Metazoa > Arthropoda > Insecta > Diptera > Drosophilidae > Drosophila > Drosophila bifasciata. The sequence continues at coordinate 20,808,785 of CM019044.1, forward strand.
CCGAGTTGTGTAATTTTCAAAGCATTAGACACATTGGGTCCCTGTTTTAGATTGACAAAAATTGATTTTGCCTAGTCTTGTAGTTGATCTTCGCTTCATCGTCTGTCTCGTTGACCTGAACGTTACGCCAATCTGCCTTTCTTGGGCAATATATATTGAGAGTTTCGAAACCCCGGAAGCTTGCGCAAATTGTGGTTTGGGGACGTTGGCATGAACACCCTTGACGACAACCCTGTAAGGCTTTTCCTCCCTAAGTTGATGGTGCCAGAATTGACAGTTAAGTTTTGTCAAATGTCTTACAACTGCTCGGAAAGCGTCAGAGTTTGCGGTGTATATCCGTGATACACCAAACTTAGATGTGCGAATGCTATAGTTGTTGGCACCCACGCACGAGTCTAGTGCTTGTTCCATGCCTAAGGAATTGTCGACTTGTGGTACATATATTTCTGGAGGCTTTGAGACCGATTTTGAGGATTGTTTGTTCCTATTGCCAACAACACGAGCTTCATCTTCGTCGTCAGAACCGCTTTCTGACAATCCTTGCTCCATCATGTTGTCCGCTTCTTCGTCCAGAGCTGCAAAACGGTTTTACTCAGTGCTGCTGCAGTCGAGGTGGATGCCGTGTCTTTGGCTACTTCCTTGAGCAGCTCAGTGGGCTTAGTCTTAGCTTTCTGTATAGGTTTAGATGTGTTTTTAACTCCTTTATGTTTTTTACTAGCAGGCAGGCCACGGGCTTGAAACGAGCACTTCGTCTTACGAGTTGCTGCTGACAAGAATTCGCCCGATATGTTGTCAAGTGACGTAGTCGAGGAAATGTTAGGCCCCATAGTTGCCGCTACAGTATACGTAGATGTAGATGTCAAACTTGCTTGCGACATAGAGATAGTGCACGTAACGCTGGTATCAGTGCTTGTTGTTACAGTCGGGACAGTTATCACCGAATTTGGTAATAAGCTGTAGTTTTCCGCAGAAATGGATGCTACGCTACCGCGGATTTGAGAGCGTAGAGTTTCAGGGCTCACCCCAGCTGCTTTTTCTCATCTCCTCCAGTACAGCTTGCCTATTACTAGGTAGCGACTGATTCGATGAGTTATAGTCCATAGCTTCAATTGTTATTATTTAGAGTCAAATAATGCAATTGTCGTCCACTTTACTGATCAAAAATAAAATTAAAGGAACCAACCTCTCGCTTGCGCGGAGCGCAGGGCGAGGGCAAATAAGCACAGTTTAAGTCTGGCTTATCTTGGGGTAAAGTACCGCAATAAGCTGCCGCCACCGCAAGCAGTGGCTAAAAATTGTGCAAGAAAAGCACAAAGAGATCAAGAAATAAGAGATTGTGTTGATCACTTGCAAAAATAACTTTTCAAGCGCGCACGTCCGAATGCAACGAGCTGAGATCTGGCAATGGGAGTGGTGATCATTCGACGTCTTGGTTCGTTGTGCTATTTTGATTCGATGACTGTCTGCAAGATGTGTCTGCTGAATCCCAATGGGGTCTGCGAAAGGGTGTTCGGTAGGCGTCACTCTCTCTGCGGTCTGGATGCCTTGCCGGCCTGGTGTCCTTGGTGGGCTTCGCATGGGTGCGGAAGAGGAACCGTGTTTCCTCTCGTGAATAAGCTCATTTGCCACTAATCGGGTTAGCTGTGACAAACTTTCCAATTCGTCTCGTCGCACGTATAGTTGGAGTCCTGGCAGGGCGTTGTCGTAGAAAAGTTCTTAAAGGTCGTCTCGGCATGGTGCATGAGTAGCCGTATCTCGATGATATTTTACCCGTACTCGAAGAGTAAAAGGGTATATTGTATTTGGCTAATTGCTGTCTGTCCGTCTTGTTTGTCGCCCATTTCGGAGGCTATAAGAGCAGAAGGAACCAAAACTGCTGATGTGTGACTCATAGAAAAAGTTCAAAATTCCGCCACACCCACTTCCGCCCCCACAAAGGGCGCACATCTATGGCGTCCACAATTTTGAAGATAGCAGAAAACGAAAACTGCAGAATCGCACCATATCTATCAGGGGCGCAAATCTGAATCGGATCGGATCATTAATATAGCCACAGTAGAGAAAAACATACGCAAAAACTTCGCTCCATCCCTTTCGCACTCACACAAAATCGAGTCGATTTGATTTTTCGTACAAATGAGCGCCTCTTTCTTAGAGACTATAAGAGCTAGAACAACCAAATTTTCTGCCTAGACTCCTGTGATATCGCTTCAGTGCAAGTTTGTTTCAAAATTTTGCCACGCCCACTCCCGCCCCCCCAATAGACGAACATCCACAATTTTGAAGATAGAAAAAACCAAAAATACAGTATGGTAGAAAATGACCATATCTACCAGATTCCCGAATTTGGTTCAGATCGGATCATTATTGTAGCCACAATGATCAAATGAATTTTCGGCAGCGAGCTGCCCCACCTCCCTGCTACAACCATAACAAAATATACATTAATTTTGAGGGTTGCTGCTGCTGATTCTCTCACACTCACACTCGCACGCTCTGTCTCGTGCAGTGTACGTGTGTTGTTGTGAGAATTTGATGTAGATGTAGATGACAGATGCATCAAATAAATGTAAAATGTAAAATGTAAAAACTGATACAACATTTGAAGATTCCACATAAATCACATGTGTACAGACTGAGTACGGGTATAAAAGTAGAGTCGCGCCTACAGCGACTCCGTACGTTCTTTCTCGTTTTTGAATGGTTCTCCCACCGCTTGCTTGCGGCCTCGGATCTGGTCGTCTAATTGTTTGAAATACCTTGGCGGCAGAAAATATGTCAGAAACTCCTGGCGGAAATGTACCCAGAAACTGCCCAGAAACTGCCCAGAAACTGTTCCAGAAACGATAGTGGGTCATCTTCTCCGTTGAACTGGATGCCCCATCCGCGGATGCGTTCTGCCGTGCGTGCGACGTGGTTATAGTCGGGCCCGCTTATGGGTGCGTCTATCGCTGGCACAATTCTCTGTGTGGGCGAGCGGGAGGTTTCCGTAGTGGGCGGCACTTGTAATGTTACCTATTTCAGACTGAGGTAAGCTCAGTCTGCCCGGGGATTCTCTACAAGAAATTTTGTAGTATTGCTGGAACTTTAGGGTAGGGCTTGGCAGTGAGACCGAAAGTGGAGCGGGCGTACCGTGTAGTACCGTGTCTTGTTACCGTGTAGGTACTTTGGGTGATCGCACTTGGCGTTGAAAACGAAAACGCTGACACCTGAGTTTTGGTGTATGCGGTAATATGGCTTGTTGCGTCACCTGATTTTGTGTTCGCGCTCGGCGAAGAAATTATGACACTTCGTGAGTTTGTTTATGATGTTATTTAAATGGTTTTATTTGTGTTCTGTATTGTTTTCTCGGGGTTTGGTGTCGTGTAGTGGTTTCGTGTATAGTGTTCTTGTGGAGGCGATACGATTTAGAATAGGCGATGGACTGCCGTTTGGTGCTCGGCTTGATTGACTGCCGTGTTTAGGATAGGCGATGGACTGCCCTGATTGATCGCCGGGCCGGCCTATTTAAGGCCGATTTCTGGTGCTGAGTCCGCAAGTCTGGGTTTCTTTAGTTGGTGTCGAGTTCTCCTGCGCGTGCCACCGACACGGTCATTGCCTCGGGTGCACCGAGAAATGAGCTGAGTCTGGGCTGTGGTCATTGGCTCGGTCGTACCGAGGAATGACCCGCGTGGAGTTGTGTAACTCGGGGGAGGGGAGACTGTGGCGCGTGTGTCGATTCTGCATGAATCGATCGGCGCGTGGGACTGTAAATGTCCGGTGTATGGTGTTTGTGTTGTTGGATTATATATGACAACGTAACTTAGTGCTATTAGTACGAATATGTATATGAAATGCAAAGTAACTTAGTGCTATCAGTATGAATATGTATACGAATGTAATGGTTCGTTACACCCCCCCCTTTCTTACGGGTGGGGTTGCAATTTGCCTCTTTGGTTACTCCTGGGTCGGCAAAGTTTCTTGCCAACGTGTTTTGGCGTTTCTATTGGTGGTTTTCCGTCGTCGGGGGTCGTTGTGATCGCTGGTGTCGCTTGCTTCCTCAGCAGGGTCGCTGTCCAACGTGTCGTCGTACTCTTTCAGGTCGTTGATATTTGCGACTTTCAGTTTCCGACTTCCGGGGTGTTGCAACTTGACGATATTTGTTGACGCGAAACCTTTGACTTTGAATGGCCCATCATATTTTTGGGGCCAATTTCGCAGCGAAGCCGTCGGCTGCGTTGGAAAGGTGGTGTTGCCTGATCAATACTAGTTGACCCACCGTGGGGCGCCATTGTCGTCGGCGGAGATTGTAGTGACGGGATTGTTCTTGACTCGCCCGCTGAATGTTGTTCCGAACTATCGCGAATACCTCTTTGAGTCGGGTTGCCGTAGTGTGGGCTGTGTTCGGAGGGCTTCCTGTCCTGGTGTAACTTCGTCGTATAATGCTCCAGGTAAACGGGTTCTCTCCGTGTAGCAGGAAGGCGGGGCTGAATCCAGTTGTTTCGAGACACTGGAGTTAATTGCTAGTGATATTTTGGGTATGAGTTCGTCCCATGTGTTTTGATGGTCCTCCACGAATTGTGCAATCATGGTCTTTACTGTTCGATTGGCCCGTTCCGTAGGGTTTTCCTCGGGGCAATACGGTGCGGTGTGTTGTAGATCAACGCCGGCTGTTTGCATAAACAGGCGGAATGAGGGGCTGGTGAACTGTGTTCCATTGTCACAGACGAATCGTTTTGGTACGCCGAAGTGACTTAGAATGCGTTCCCGAAAAGCTAGCTCTAGGCTAGCTGTGGTAGCTTTCTTAAGTGGCTCTAGTTCGGTCCATTTTGTGAAGGTGTCGAAGAATACCAGAAGCATGGTGTTCCCTCGTTTTGATCGGGAAAGTGGCCCTACAAAGTCGGCGCATAGTGTGGCCAATGGTTCCTCTGCCCTGCGGGTAAGCATCTTACCCACGGGCTTGCGTTGCAGTGACTTAAACTTTTGGCAGCTCAAACAGCTGCGTACGTATTTCCGCACATCGCGATATAGACCGGGCCAATAGTATCGTTGTGTTATCCGTGTGATGGTTTTCCGAATGCCGAGGTGGCCTGCCGTTGGCTGATCATGGCATTCCTTGAGGACTCTTTGGCGTCGGTCTTTTGGGACGCAAAGTTTCCATGACACGTAGTCGTGATCGTCGGCTCCGTGGCCCAGATGCCTGTAGAGTTCTCCATTCTCGATGAAGTAGTCGGGGTATTTATCGGGTTCCTCTTTGGTTTGCTGAATCCGTCGTGTGAGCCAGGGGCAAGATGTTGCGTCCTCTTTGATTCTTGCTAGCGTCTCCAAGGGTTGTCGGGACGGGGCATCGGCAACCACGTTTTGTTTTTCCTGCTCTGTAGTGGACGTCGTATTGATACTGTTGGAGTTCGAGCGCCCATCTCGCTATTCTTCCGTAGGGGCTTTCCAGAGTATTCAGCCATTTCAGCGCGAGATGGTCTGTTATAACGTCGAACCGGTATCCCTCTAGGTAGCAGCGTAGTTTTTCGGATAGCCCAAATGACGGCGAGGCATTCCTTGTCGGTGGCGGAGTAGTTTCCTTCGGCCTGGTTCAAGCGTCGGCTGACATAGGCGATGACGCGTTCCTTGCCTTCGATCTCTTGCGTGAGTACGGCGCCTATGCCGAGGTTGCTCGCATCGGTTTGTAGTGAGAACTTTACGTTGAAATCGGGGCAAGCGAGTACGGGAGCGGTCGTGAGTAGTTCTTTTAGTTGGTCGAAGGCTGCTTGTTGATCTGCGGTCCATGTCCATGTTTGTCCCTTCTTGAGTAGCTGAGACATTGGTTGGACTACTGTAGCAAAGTTTGGAACGAATCTTCGGTACCATGATGCCATTCCGATGCACGATCTTGTCGGGGTCTGTGTGGATACCTTCTTCGCTGATGACGTGACCAAGATATTTGATCCGGTTTTGGAAAAATGTGCACTTTTCCGCGTTTATCCGTAGGTTCGCATTTCGAAGGCGAGAGGACTATTGCCAGGTTGTGTAGGTGGTCCTCGAAGTCTCGTCCGACGACGACAATGTCGTCTAATGTCCATGTCGGCACCGATCACAGTATCAAGGGCCCGTTGGAATGTTGCTGGTGCGGAATGTAATTCGAAGGGCATCACTTTCCATTGATAGAGACCTTTGCCGGGGACCGTGAAGGCGGTGGCTTCTCGACTTCCGTTGGCCATGGGTATTTGCCAGTATCCGTTCTTCAGATCAGGGTGGTTATGAAACGCGCGTTCTGTAGGCGCTCCAAGATGTTGTTGATTCTGGGCAGTGGGTATGCGTCAGGAATAGAGTGAGCGTTGAGTTGTCGGTAGTCCACGCACATGCGCCATTTGCCGTTCTTTTTACGTACGAGTACGATGGGGGCGCTGTGCGGTATTCGTGAGGGTTCGATGAGACCTTCTTGGATTAATTTGTCGACTTTCTCGTCGATAATCCGCCTCATGGCCGGGTTCCGGGATTTGCGTGGCTGTTTCCCTCGTGGTTTGGTTGTTGCACTGTTGCTGTCGTTGTTGTTGTTCGGGGCTCGTTGTCGTCTTTGAGGGTGTCCGGGGGTTCACCTTCTCCGTTGAGGGTAGGGTGCATGGGTGCGCGGTGGCTGAACTTGGACCTGGGCTTCCTGTGTCGAGCGGGTTCCTGTTCGTTGGGGTTTGTCTCGTGGGTGAGATCCTTGTGGTGGGTTCGGGGTGCGTGTGCCCCGTAGTTTGTATTGATCCTGGGCTTCCTCTGTCGAGCGCCTGGTTCAAGTGTGTTGATTCTTGTCTCGTGTGTGCGATCCTCGTGGTGTGTTTGGGATGTGTGTTCCCTGGGTTTGCTCCGTAGTGGCCGTGGGATTCGTTTTCCCGTTTGCTTGGTTGCAGGCCGCCGAGCGTGCATCTTGGCAGGCGATGGCTTTCACCGTTCCCTGATGCCACCCGGCGTCCTCACATTCGGGCGGGGGTCCACCGTTCTCGGCAAGCTCCTCCACGAAGCGGTCCTGGAGCTCTGCCTCCACCAGTGCAACTTGTCACGGGTGACATTACCATCCTTGGCGCCCCTATCCAGGACGCCAACTAGGGTTTTGCCCTCGCCACCTCCGCAAAGACCTGTTGGCCAGGTGCGTCTTCGCCTGCTTGGCTTGCTGGGCTTGGCCTGGCTGTGTGGCGTTGTCTTCCGCCGAGCGTTGCCGCTTGTTCGGGGCTTGGCTGCTCCCTTTCCGGTTTTGGCTGGTTGGAAGTCTGGGATGATTGAGCTGGCCCAAAAGCCTCTGCACCATCCCCTTCGCCGATGCCATATACTCCGGATCTTCGTTGGACAGTATGAAGGCAGCACGCCTCCTGTCCTGGTGGGACGGCTTACCTCCTTGGCCTGCAGACCCGCCGCCTGCCGAGGTTGACGGGGTTTCCCCGGTCGCAAGGCGCTTACCAGCCGCGATAACGCTCTGCTTGGCAGCCACCCCGATGACCGGTTTGACCCCGGTGCCCCGACGTGGATGGGCCCGATTGGCTCATCGGGCCCTTCTCGCAGCGGATTCTGCTAGAAGACGGTGGACCGACTTAGTCTTCTTCCCCGTTTTCTTTGGACCTGGTTTTCCAGGCGTTGATATAGAGGGATGGTCTTGTCCCTCCGGTACTTTAAGAGGAGTACCGAGCTCCTTTGCGGTTATTTGATTGATATTTACAGATTTTGGCATAGTTGGTCTCACGAGTAGGCGGGAAGGGGGCATAGCCCGCGTGCACCGGGAAGCCTGATTAAAACTGGAGGTCGGCAGGTATCCAGAGTTCGCATACTCACGACCGAGCACCCCCTCGGCCACGCATCCATCAGCGCATGCTGTTCCGCCTTGGATGGGGTAATTACACTGAGAGTTTTCTTCTCCCCGCCCGACTACCATTAGCCAGCATCCTTGGCAGAGACCTGACCGTGCCAAGGACCTGTTACCAGCCGCCCTCACGAGGAGAGTATAGTCGTACTTCCACTGGTGTGTACAGTTACGGCAGGTGATGGACCGCCCGTGATCCCACTGCGTCATAGAACCGGATCGTGGTAGCATCGGGTTGGGGCAAGCCCTTGAGGGATCCCTCAGGTAACCCTGCCCCCGTCCGGAGAGTCCAGTGATCGCAGGTCGGACCGTCATCCGTGATTCCCCCTGTATCACCCGAGTGGCTGACGGCCATTTGTGGTAAAAGAAGTCGTACTAATCTTGGGATCTCTCCTGTGGTGAAGGCGATACCGTGCTTGAATGCTGGAGATTTCTCCTTGTAGGGGAAGGCAGAAGTATACGGCTCGAAGGACCAATGTTTAAGCGAAGGGCGTCGAACGATTTTCCACAATTCAGAAACCCAAAGATCGTAAGAATAAGTCCAGTTCCAAGTCCGAGTGAAAAGCCAAATGTCGTCAATGTATAGTTCCAGTTTATTAAAAGTAAAGGTATGTACAATATACGTAGGAACGTAGGGTCGCGTGCGAAGGGACCGTTTCGCTTAGGTTATAGAAGCGCATATCATAAGAAGTTGCGCTCAAGCTGCCGAAGGGCTGTCGGCAGCGAAAGCGGGAACGTGCTCGTGGACGGGGTGAGAATAAGCTTAAGTATGAGGGCGAGAGCGAGGGGCAACCACTTGTGTAGCTGGACTGCTAACAGTGAAGTATGAGTGGAATGGCCACAGAGCCCGCCAGCGATGTTCCCACTCTGAACACCTTGCATTAACCGTTTCGGGTCTTGCATCACAGATGCAGCAATAAAATGTAATAAGTAAGAACTGATTAAATATTGAAAAATTCCACAGAAATCGTAAGCTAATATGTGTTCTGACTGAGTACGGGTATAAAGTAGAGTCGCGTAAAGACGGCTCAACACGTTCGTTATCGTTGTTATCTTCTATTGTGTAAATGCATAACCATCGTTTTTGAAGATATGTGGTTTTTACATAAATCTTCCCTCAATTCACTTTTTAAAACAAATCATTATATCGTTCGTTATCTTTTGTAGTGACCAGACGTAATTTTTTTCTAGCGCTCCGCTTCTTTCTTTTTATCTTTTACAAACAACCGGTGTTTGACCTAATAAATTTACTCAATATATTTTTTACTGATTTGCTATATCAAATCCTCGGGTGCATGCCACATTTTTTGTGTATAAACACAACGTTTTTAATCGGTTAATTGTGTTTTTGTTGTTGCTTCCAGTAAGTTCGAAAATACATTTGGCCGCTCTCTTGTTTTAGCTTTTTTGTCTAGCAACTCTCAGAGAATTGAGAATTACTCAGAGAATTGTATCGAGGTTTCCTCGGTTAATTTTTTATTTAATTTAATTTTATTTACTTATTTCCTAGTGCGACAAGAAAGTTTCTTATAAATTAATGCACTAGTCACGAAAACATGAAACGTGAAAATAATTTCTAATAATTCTCTCTCTATCACCCAAACTCAACTAACTGTTATTTAGTGTATTCATGCAGTGTGTTTGGCATAACCAATTTAAGCACCACTCCCAAGGCCAAGTTGCAATATGATGCAGTTTCAGCGGCGGTCATTGTCGCTGCTTAAAAAAAGTGATGCGTCTGCATCTAAACCGTGAGAACCTTACGTAACGGGCATTGGGCAGGTACCACCGCTGACCGAGCTGACGCCTCATATTGCATATTGACTGTGGGAACCTTACGTAACAGGGCTTTGTTTCTCACGACAGAACACCTCCATGGAGGCAACTCGCCCCAACGCTTTTTGTGTAAATATAAGTTCGATTTGAATAAACACCAATTATTAACCAAGAACTTCTGCGTTCAATACATGGCGATCTTGCCAGTATTTATATGTGTATCAGTGGCGTTTTATCGCCGGATACACATATAATATTCACTATATAATATACACAGCGCGTGCCAACATGAAAATCGACAAGGATATCATTACCGAGGACGAGATGTTCGCCAAAACCAACAAAATAAAGCTGGTGGATGATGTTATCTACAAGGTGTATGGAAAGCTGATCAGCCATACTGGCGACGAAATTAAATTTGAAGGCGCCAATGCATCTGCTGAGGATGTCGATGAGGGCAAGAAAACCAACGTAGGTCCGGTGTGCTGAACCAATGCTTTGCTTTCGGCGACAAGAAGTCGTACCCCCCCTCTACCTGAAGGATATTTTTGTGCGGCTTCAAGGGCTGCAGTTCTTCACCGACGAGTCCATGGACTGTGATGGCATGGTCTCCTTGGTGGAGTACCGCGAAAATCAATACCCAAAGCATTCCAGTGCTCATTTTCTTCAAGCAAGGTCTCGAGAAAGAGAAGTGGTAAGCTCTGAATGTGCGTGTCTAGCTGTTGTATCTGCACGATATGGCGTCCCCAAAGATGACAACCTCAGACCCACAACCAGGGCCAAAACCAGCCCCCATGATGCAGCAGACACACAGGAAAGGGGCACCATCACCGGCTCCCGCCCTTTCCAACCTCCCAACCAGAGGAACATACTTATGCATAACTTCTTTATACTTATCCGATGATTAGTTCCAATTTTTTGAAGATCCTAAATTTATGTAACAATGCTAACGAATACTGCAGCGTTTGGTGTAAAGGGGATTACACCAAACGCTGCAGTATTATTGACCTATATTAGTAGGTTAGGTTAGGTTAAGGAGGTAGCGGAGGGAGGACCTCCCCGCTCACTTGGTTCAGTTAGTGGACCATTGTGATGCCGCATGGGCGCGAGCCCCTTCTCCTGGCCTCAACCGTGGTGAGCAACTTAGTGCCGAGCTAAAGGGCAGTCCCATCCGGTGGCTTGGATGTATTTGGACCGAGTCCCAAGTTTGGTTTCGGAAAGGTCCGAAATATCTGTAAGGAAAGGGGCCCCGAGGAACCGTAGTCTTCGGTTTCCCAGGGCCGGGCAGAGACAGAAGAAGTGGTGAACCGACTCCTCCTCCTCCTCGTCCCTACAACTTCTGCAGAAGTCGTTGTGAGGGATCGACAGTCGTGCAGCATGTGTGCCGATCTGCCAGTGCCCCGTGATGGCGGTGACGGCGGAGCAATGTGCTCTGCTGAGTCTTTAAAGCTCTTCCGAGCGCTTTTTCGAACGATTTGGCCAAATCGCTCTTGAAGTTCTGCATGTGATGGTCAGCTGTCATCGCCTGTCAGCAATTTGCTCGAAAGCCTCGTGCGTTTAATAGCCTGCACGTAGCTAGAGGCATCGCCACTTGCTCCCTCTCCGGAAGGAGAGGTACTGTAGTGCTCTGCCTAGCTAGCTCGTCGGCGGCATCGTTCCCGACAATGTCCTTATGTCCAGGGACCCATATTGGGGAGAGATCTAGCTGTTCTGCGGTCTCATTTAGAGACCTGCGAAAGTCGTTTACGGTCGTTGAGTTCGACGAAATAGAGCCAAGAGCCTTTAGGGCCGCTTGGCTGTCGAGAAGACGCACACTGAGTGTCCGTCTAAAAAGTTTGGAGACGATGGAAATGGCCTCCTTTATGGCTAAGACCTCTGCCTGGAACGCGCTACAGTGGTCGGAAGTCTGAAGCAGAGACTGATGTTGAGCTCGTCGCAGAAGACGCCCCTCCCACGCGGCCGTCTAATTTTGAGCCATCAGTGTAGAAGTGGATCGCGTTCGCAGGTCCAGGTTCGCCCCTCTCCCAGTCCTCCTGTGTGGGATGGATACGTGGAAAGGCGTCGAGAGGTATTCACTTGGGATGCAGTAGTCTGTCCTCTCTGGAAGTTGCGGGAGTTTTATTAGTATTCCCGAATGGCCAACCGTGGTGGTTTTTCACAGGTTGGATTCTCTCATTCTAAGGGCGGAGAGTGTTGCAACCTTTTTTCCCCATAAGTTCTACAGGTAGAAGGTACAACATGGTATCGAGGGGCTTCACTTGGGGTAGTGCGAAGTCCGCCCGTTATGCATAGCTCTGCCATGCGTTGGACTCTTGTGAGTTTGTCAAGACAAGTTTTTCTTGTCAGGGCTGGCCACCAGACCACTACCCGTAGATCAGGATTGGTCGTATGATGGCGGTGTATAGCCATCGGACTATACACGGGGTCATGCCCCACTTTAGACCGATGGTTTTTCTGCAGGTGTAGAGGGCTCAGCTTCCAGTCGAGCTTCCTATCGAGGATAAGGCCAAGGTATTTGGCCTGGTTGCTGAAAACTAGCGGCTCTCCGCATAGTTTCGGTGGGGTAAAGTGTCGGAATCTTGTATTTCCTGGTTGTGGGGGGCACGCAGGCTTCTTTAGCTCCAGTAAGTGTGTGGGGAAGAATTGGGCCAGGCAAACACAATGTGGTCGATTCAGTGTATATTCAGTGTATTACTACCAATGGTTTGAAAAGTTGCTTCCTCATGCTTCTTTTTTTCCCCTGTTCCCCACCAGGGTTGGACAATCTGGGTATCGTCGCGGCCCCCCGGAATTTGGGACGACGGAATACGAACGCGAACATCCCGCCGCCCTTGCAATATATTGCAAAATATGCCTTAAGTCCGGTACGTGCCCGAAAGTGTCAACCGAACACGGTGTGCTGGGCAGCGGGGAGCCCCTCGGTACTCGGTAGCACTCCATCACGAACGATGTCGCCATAGACGTCTGCTCCCAGGATGAGAGCCACGGTGGCCGGGCGATGGAAATTGTCGTCGGCCAGTGTGAGGGAGAGCGAACTTGCTCCGGACTCGCTCACCGATGGCTGCGGAAGGAGTGCGCATATGCAGCTTCGGGTCTACTTGTAGCACAACCTCAACCGGAAGTCCGGAGACATCGGCGACCGGAGCACTGCTGCACAGGCCTCTTCGTTTGCCGACCTTGGATGTGTGGAGGTGAAAGGCCTTGGCCAGCGACGCGTCGATCAACGACATGGGGCGGCAGGGGATCTATCAACGCCCTGGTCTCGTATGTCGTGGTGCCATTGTCGACGATGACGCTTGCGGTCGGTAGCACCTGCGGGTTGCGGTGTTGCAGCAGTGTGGTCAGCGTTGGAGGTCGGCTGGAGGAGGAGGCCGACGAGCTCGGATGAGGCGCGCGTCGGTCAGTCGCTGTTGCCTGCGATGGCGGTCGGCGAGTGGTGGAGGACGTCGTCGTCGGAGCTCGGGGTCCGGCTGATGAAGACGGTGTGACTGGTGCGGGGTGGCGCCGATCTGAAATCAATACCCAAAGCATTCCAGTGCCCATTTTCTTCAAGCAAGGTCTCGAGAAAGAGAAGTGGTAAGCTCTGAATGTGCGTGTCTAGCTGTTGTATCTGCACGATATGGCGTCCCCAAAGATGACAACCTCAGACCCACAACCAGGGCCAAAACCAGCCCCCATGATGCAGCAGACACACAGGAAAGGGGCACCATCACCGGCTCCCGCCCTTTCCAACCTCCCAACCAGAGGAACATACTTATGCATAACTTCTTTATACTTATCCGATGATTAGTTCCAATTTTTGAAGATCCTAAATTTATGTAACAATGCTAACGAATACTGCAGCGTTTGGTGTAAAAGGGGGATTACACCAAACGCTGCAGTATTATTTGATATATTGAGTAGGTTAGGTTAGGTTAAGGAGGTAGCGGAGGGGGAGAGACCTCCCCCCCCGCTCACTTGGTTCAGTTAGTGGACCATTGTGATGCCGCATGGGCGCGAGCCCCTTCTCCTGGCCTCAACCGTGGTGAGCAACTTAGTGCCGAGCTAAGGGCAGTCCCATCCGGTGGCTTGGATGTATTTGGACCGAGTCCCAAGTTTGGTTTCGGAAAGGTCCGAAATATCTGTAAGGAAAGGGGCCCCGAGGAACCGTAGTCTTCGGTTTCCCAGGGCCGGGCAGAGACAGAAGAAGTGGTGAACCGACTCCTCCTCCTCCTCGTCCCTACAACTTCTGCAGAAGTCGTTGTGAGGGATCGACAGTCGTGCAGCATGTGTGCCGATCTGCCAGTGCCCGTGATGGCGGTGACGGCGGAGCAATGTGCTCTGCTGAGTCTTTAAAGCTCTTCCGAGCGCTTTTTCGAACGATTTGGCCAAATCGCTCTTGAAGTTCTGCATGTGATGGTCAGCTGTCATCGCCTGTCAGCAATTTGCTCGAAAGCCTCGTGCGTTAATAGCCTGCACGTAGCTAGAGGCATCGCCACTTGCTCCCTCTCCGGAAGGAGAGGTACTGTAGTGCTCTGCCTAGCTAGCTCGTCGGCGGCATCGTTCCCGACAATGTCCTTATGTCCAGGGACCCATATTAGGGAGAGATCTAGCTGTTCTGCGGTCTCATTTAGAGACCTGCGAAAAGTCGTTTACGGTCGTTGAGTTCGACGAAATAGAGCCAAGAGCCTTTAGGGCCGCTTGGCTGTCGAGAAGACGCACACTGAGTGTCCGTCTAAAGAAAGTTTGGAGACGATGGAAATGGCCTCCCTTTATGGCTAAGACCTCTGCCTGGAACACGCTACAGTGGTCCGGAAGTCTGAAGCAGAGACTGATGTTGAGCTCGTCGCAGAAGACGCCCCCTCCCACGCGGCCGTCTAATTTTGAGCCATCAGTGTAGAAGTGGATCGCGTTCGCAGGTCCAGGTTCGCCCCTCTCCCAGTCCTCCCTGTGTGGGATGGATACGTGGAAAGGCGTCGAGAGGTATTCACTTGGGATGCAGTAGTCTGTCCTCTCTGGAAGTTGCGGGAGTTTTATTAGTATTCCCGAATGGCCAACCGTGGTGGTTTTTCACAGGTTGGATTCTCTCATTCTAAGGGCGGAGAGTGTTGCAACCTTTTTCCCCATAAGTTCTACAGGTAGAAGGTACAACATGGTATCGAGGGCTTCACTTGGGGTAGTGCGAAGTCCGCCCGTTATGCATAGCTCTGCCATGCGTTGGACTCTTGTGAGTTTGTCAAGACAAGTTTTTTCTTGTCAGGGCTGGCCACCAGACCACTACCCCGTAGATCAGGATTGGTCGTATGATGGCGGTGTATAGCCATCGGACTATGCACGGGGTCATGCCCCACTTTAGACCGATGGTTTTCTGCAGGTGTAGAGGGCTCAGTTTTCCAGTCGAGCTTCCTATCGAGGATAAGGCCAAGGTATTTCGCCTGGTTGCTGAAAACTAGCGGCTCTCCGCATAGTTTCGGTTACTTAAGTGTCGGAATCTTGTATTTCCTGGTTGTGGGGGCACGCAGGCTTCTTTAGCTCCAGTAAGTGTGTGGGGAAGAATTGGGCCAGGCAAACACAATGTGGTCGATTCAGTGTATATTCAGTGTATTACTACCAATGGTTTGAAAGGTTGCTTCCTCATGCTTTTTTTTTTTTTTAACATAAAGTTTTTGGACAATGGACAATCTGGGTATCGTCGCGGCCCTCCCGGAATTTGGGACGACGGAATACGAACGCGAACATCCCGCCGCCCTTGCAATATATTGCAAAATATGCCTTAAGTCCGGTACGTGCCCGAAAGTGTCCAACCGAACACGGTGTGCTGGGCAACGGGGAAATCGGTACTCGGTAGCACTCCATCACGAACGATGTCGCCATAGACGTCTGCTCCCAGGATGAGCAGCCACGGTGGCCGGGCGATGGAAATTGTCGTCGGCCAGTGTGAGGTGAGCGAACTTGCTCCGGACTCGCTCACCGATGGCTGCGGAAGGAGTGCGCAGATGCAGCTTCGAGTATGTGTAGCACAACCTCCAACCGGAAGTCCGGACATCGGCGACCGGAGCACTGCTGCACAGGCCTCTTCGTTGCCGACCTTGGATGTGTGGAGGTGAAAGGCCTTGGCCAGCGACGCGTCGATCAACAACGACATGGGGCGGTAGGGATCTATCAACGCCCTGGTCTCGTATGTCGTGGTGCCATTGTCGACGATGACGCTTGCGGTCGGTAGCACCTGCGGGTTGCGGTGTTGCAGCAGTGTGGTCAGCGTTTGGGTCGGCAACCGGAGGGAGGCCGACGAGCTCGGATGAGGCGCGCGTCGGTCAGTCGCTGTTGCCTGCGTTGGCGGTCGGCGAGTGGTGGAGGACGTCGTCGTCGGAGCTCGGGGTCCGGCTGATGAAGACGGTGTGCTGGTGCGGGGTGGCGCCGATCTGAAATCAATACCCAAAAGCATTCCAGGGCCCATTTTCTTCAAGCAAGGTCTATTAAGAAGTGGTAAGCTCTGAATGTGCGTGTCTCAGCTGTTGTATCTGCACGATATGGCGTCCCCAAAGATGACAACCTCAGACCCACAACCAGGGCCAAAACCAGCCCCCATGATGCAGCAGACACACAGGAAAAGGGGCACCATCACCGGCTCCCGCCCTTTCCAACCTCCCAACCAGAGGAACATACTTATGCATAACTTCTTTTATACTTATCCGATGATTAGTTCCAATTTTTGAAGATCCTAAATTTATGTTAACAATGCTAACGAATACTGCAGGTCGTTTGGTGTAAAGGGGATTACACCAAACGCTGCAGTATTATTTGATATATTGAGTAGGTTAGGTTAGGTTAAGGAGGTAGCGGAGGGAGTGAGACCTCCCCGCTCACTGGTTCAGTTAGTGGACCATTGTGATGCCGCATGGGCGCGAGCCCCTTTCAGGGCCTCCTCAACCGTGGTGAGCAACTTAGTGCCGAGCTAAGGGCAGTCCCATCCGGTGGCTTGGATGTATTTGGACCGAGTCCCAAGTTTGGTTTCGGAAAGGTCCGAAATATCTGGGGAAAGGGGCCCCGAGGAACCGTAGTCTTCGGTTTCCCAGGGCCGGGCAGAGACAGAAGAAGTGGTGAACCGACTCCTCCTTCCTCCTCGTCCCTACAACTTCTGCAGAAGTCGTTGTGAGGATCGACAGTCGTGCAGCATGTGTGCCGATCTGCCAGTGCCCGTGATGGCGGTGACGGCGGAGCAATGTGCTCTGCTGAGTCTTTTAAAGCTCTTCCAGCGCTTTTTCGAACGATTTGGCCAAAAACCGCTCTTGAAGTTCTGCATGTGATGGTCAGCTGCCATCGCCTGTCATAATTTTTCTCGAAAGCCTCGTGCGTTAATAGCCTACACGTAGCTAGAGGCATCGCCACTTGCTCCCTCTCCGGAAGGGAGGTACAGTAGTGCCCTGCCTAGCTAGCTCGTCGGCGGCATCGTTCTCGACAATGTCCCTATGTCCAGGGATCCATATTAGGGAGAGATCTAGCTGTTCTGCGGTCTCATTTAGAGACCTGCGATAGTCGTTTACGGTCGTTGAGTTCGACGAAATAGAGCCAAGAGCCTTTAGGGCCGCTTGGCTGTCGAGAAGACGCACACTGAGTGTCCGTCTAAAGAAAGTTTGGAGACGATGGAAATGGCCTCCTTTATGGCTAAGACCTCTGCCTGGAACACGCTACAGTGGTCCGGAAGTCTGAAAGCAGAGACTGATGTTGAGCTCGTCGCAGAAGACCCCCCTCCCACGCGGCCGTCTAATTTTTGAGCCATCAGTGTAGAAGTGGATCGCATTCGCAGGACCAGGTTCGCCCTCTCCCAGTCCCTCCTGTGTGGGATGGATACGTGGAAAGGCGTCGAGAGGTATTCACTCGGGATGCAGTAGTCTGTCTCTGGAAGTTGCGGGGTTTTATTAGTATTCCCGAATGGCCAACCGTGGTGGTTTTTCACAGGTTGGATTCTCTCATTCTAAGGGCGGAGAGTGTTGCAACCTTTTTTCCCCATAAGTTCTACAGGTAGAAGGTACAACATGGTATCGAGGGCTTCACTTGGGGTAGTGCGAAGTCCGCCCGTTATGCATAGCTCTGCCATGCGTTAGACTCTTGTGAGTTTGTCAAGACAAGTTTTTCTTGTCAGGGCTGGCCACCAGACCACTACCCGTAGATCAGGATTGGTCGTATGATGGCGGTGTATAGCCATCCGGACTATGCACGGGGTCATGCCCACTTTAGACCGATGGTTTTCGTCAGTCAGAAAAACTTTTTAGTTTTGCTCTTCGTGGCGTCAACTGGGATGAAGGTGTGAGACAGCCTGTCTTACTTTCGTATATTGCTCTTAATAGACCTTCAACCCTTACTTTATCGTAGAAAATGATTGGTGTGATTTTCATGCACAACTTGATCAGGGGGGGCATCGACAGCCCTGACTTATTGAGCCGCACTTATTGAGAATTGGCATAAAGCAATTACAATATTTACAATACAGTGTGCAATCGAATAAGCAAGCATATGTAGGTAGATTTACGTTAGGCTGCTTCACTAATTAACATAAAGATTTTATAACTAAACATCGGGCTGGGGAACCCGACACACTCCCCGTTGAAACCTGTCTTTCCAACAGAATCTGCAAGGTTTGGCAGATACATCGGATGTTCGGGTGCTGTTAAGCTCATCAACCACGACACGACCCATTCTGAAGCATTGGTAATCCTGGCGGAAGCTTGAATTTCCCAACACATCATCCCTTCAAAACAGTTTTGCACCAATCAGCAGATCGATGCCCTGAGGTGCCCTGAGGCTTTGGCTGCCGATCAGTGATATTAGGGACGATTACAGCAGTGATGGTTGAGGAGTATGTCGTCAAGCGAGAGGGAAGGCTTATTTTCACGGACATTCCATCGGTGACGAGGCTGGAGTCGCCTATTCTATGAAACAGTAGTGGACGATTTTGAATCTTCCGAAGCTGATTAGCTAAACGAGATGTTATTAAATGCAGCTGAGAGGCGGAATCGGATGACGTCGCTAGGCAAGAAACGACGGCCCCAGAAGATTTTTACTAGGACGGTGGCCATGGGTAACAATAGCTCGCAAATAACAATCAACCGTTTTTTCGTTTTGCGGTCTGCTCTCTAACACAACCGAAAAGACGATGCACGTGTACTATTCGCTCTGAACAGAACTTTTTCGTTGCGACTTTGTTTTGGTTTTCGGTTAACTGTTCTCAGTTGCGAGGTTCTTTTATGCTCACTCCCAAGCAACAAATTTAGAGAGCCGATCCAACTGAACGCTCGCTCATTGAGGGTCAGCAGAAGAGCGAAAAAACGAAAGGCTCATCGTAAACGGTCTTTTTGACTTCAGTGCCTTTTATTAAAAAGTGTGAGTGTGCAAGTGTGGTTTACAAGTAGACTGGATCATTCGCATATACACTCATACAAATGCAAAAGACTTTTATTTTCTGATTTCGTTGCAAAACGGTCAGCGAATGAGTGGAGCAAAAAAGGAAACACGAAATTGGTTTTGGTTGAGCACAGACCGTTCGTTCAAGAGACACTAGTGAACGGTTCTTGTCTGACTTTTGCGCAAGTGGTGCAACAAAAAACAGTTTTGGTGACTGCAAGAAACGGTCAACTGTTATTTGCGAGCTCTGGTAATAGCACATCATCATTGCTGAGATCCTGGGCAATAAGTGCAGAATATGTAGACGCTGAAGCATAGCACTCAGTGATGAGATTGGACGTCTTGGAGAAGTTTGTCGAGTCAAGTTTTCTTGTCCACCTTGGGCTGCAGTAGCTTCAGGGCCTCCAAAATGCAGGGGAGAGTGTGGTGCCACGCCCACAGGTACGGCATTTGCTGGAGCTGCATTGACTCAACCGATGGCCTGCCATGAGGCAATTTACACACCGATGGTTTTCGTCAGCTCTTTTTATAGCGATTTGATGGAGACAGTGCTATAAACTTTGCGACAATGATTGATTTCGTGAGCGCTGTCGTTTTGACAGCCGCAGCCTGATATAGTTTGATTAAAGGCAGCAAGTGTAGATTTCGAATTGTTTTGGGTTTTACTCCTGCCCACCTGACTGCTCGCCAAATGATTGGTGTGATTTCCAACATCCTACATCGCTACTCGAAAAAAGAGGTCATGGAAAGCTCACAAAAGCTGCGACCTGTAAACGTTCCCCCCACTTGTCTTGAGTCGATCCTCTAGAAGTTTACGAAGGGTAGAGCGACGTAACGACGGTGGTGGAGGCGAGTCTTAGGAATGTCCCTGACACTCCTGCAGATAAACCTCCACCATCTTATGCTCATGCATGTGCTGCCTTTTGTTCTGGCCAGGGGTGGGGCCGACACCACTATCATTCAGGAACCCTGGATCCTTAAAACAGGGCCTGGTTTGAGACTCCTGATCATGGGGCCTATACTTAGCTGACTCCCTTTTTAAAACTACGCACCTGCATTCTTGCAAAAAAAACTGCACTTATTTTTGATCCCAAATTTCAGCAGTGAAGATCACACGGCGGTGAGCCTCAAAGGCCAGGAGCGCCCACTCCGCATCTGCTCGGCGTACATGGGTCACGACCAGCCAGACCCGACACCTCCACATGCCCCCTAAGGGGGCTTTCGTCAGAATCTGCGTGGTTTGGGACATCGGCCTTTTAGCTGGGAAGCGACGCCAACGCTCACCACAGTCAGTGGGGAAGCACCGACACAAACGAACGCGGTGAGCTTTTTTAACTACTTTGACCACACAGATGGTCATCCTAAACCGTGGGGATGATCCCACTTTCATTATTAAGAACCGCAGGAGGTCTGGACCTCACGCTTTCCTCTCATATGCTACAGGATAACATAGTATCCTGGAGGGAAGGAAAAGAACACTCACTTCTCGGACCACAGGTACGTGGAAACTATCTTCACGTTCACCATACCGAGTCCAGCACGAGTTCCGTAACCTCAGGCGGACTATCTGGACACGCTATGTGTTATTTCTTTGCCAAGCTCTCCTGGAATCCCACCTAGGGAGGATATCTCATGGGTGACCACGACTCATCTGGACGGTTTTTTTACCGACGCCTGTAACGCAGCGCTGGAAAAGCCTGTCCACCCGGTGCAGAGGTCGAAAGAAACTGGCATGGGGGACTCCAACACTGGGAGAGCTCCGGAGATCCTCACGGAGACTTTTTAACAAAGCGAAAACTCTAAATGTTGAGCAGAAATGGACCGTTTACAAGGCAAGTCTGTCAACAAACAACAAAGAACTCAGGAAAGCCAAATCTCTGACTCTCAGCATGCCTATCGGAGGGGAAGATCCACCGAACGGCCCTACATGATCACATCGATATGTCGAATCGTCCCTCAGCAGACAAGAAAATATACCCTGGTAACCTTTTTTTTGACATAGAAGGGGCTTTCAATAACATCATCCCGTCCGCCATCACGAGAGCACTGACTGACCTGGGGTTGACTCCCGGACGCTAAGTTCTCATCGATCAGATGCTGCAATGCAGGACCGTTGAGGCATCACGGGGGACGTCAACGTCCACCAGGTTTGTCAACACTGGGCACACCGCTGGGCGGAGTCCACTCGCCCCTCCTATGTCGTAGCAGTGAATGTACTGCTGCGGGAGATAGAAGGGTGGCGGTTGCCGCGTGGTGGCGTATGCGGATGACGTCGCTTTAGCATTCTCTGGGAAGTTTCGACAGACCCTATGCGAGTGCATGACAAGCACTCTCACAAACCTGTCACAATGGGCAGCCAAATGTGGGCTGAGTGCCAACCCATCTAAGACGGAACTTGTACTATTCACCAAGAAACACAAGATTCCGACACTTACCCCCCAGGAAACTATGCGGAGAGCCGCTAGTTTTCAGCAACCAAGCCAAATACCTTGGCCTTATCCTCGATAGGAAGCTCGACTGGAAGCTGAGCATAGAGGACAGGGGTGAAGAAGGCCACAGTAGCCCTCTACACCTGCAGGAAAACCATCGGTCTTAAGTGTGGCATGACCCCGTGCATAGTCCGATGGCTGTACACCGCCATCATACGACCAATCCTGATTTACGAGTAGTGGTCTGGTGGACAGCCCTGGACAAGAAAACTTGACTTGACTTATTACACCGTATAGAAGTTGAGGAAGTTTTATTAGGATTCCCGAGTGGCCAACCGTGGTGGTTTTCCACAGGTTGGATTCCCTCATTCTAAGGGCGGAGAGTGTTGCAACCTTTTTCCCCATAAGTTCTATAGGTAGAAGGTACAACATGGTGTCGAGGGCTTCACTTGGGGTAGTGCGTAGTCCACCCGTTATGCATAGCTCTGCCGTGCGTTGGACTCTTGTGAGTTTGTCAAGTCAAATTTTCTTGTCCAGGGCTGGCCACCAGACCACTACTCCGTAAATCAGGATTGGTCGTATGATGGCGGTGTACAGCCATCGGACTATGCAAGGGGTCATGCCCCACTTTAGACCGATGGTTTTCGTCAGTCCAGAAAAACTTTTTAGTTTTTGCTCTTCGTGGCGTCAACTGGGATGAAGGTGTGAGACAGCCTGTCTTACTTTCGTATATTGCTCTTAATAGACCTTCAACCCTTACTTAATCGTAGAAAAATGATTGGTGTGATTTTCATGCACAACTTGATCAGGGGGGGCATCGACAGCCCTGACTTATTGAGCCGCATAAACTTCACGATTCCTATTCGATCCTCTAGAAATTGTATTATTTTGTACCTTCCACTGTGTAGATCGAATTATTCCTTGCATGAACCGTTTCGGATCTTATGCTCGGATTATAATTCGTTCTACCATATAATATCCACCACTATATCACTTCCTCTACTTAAATCACTAATACTACATACCTTGCCCGTAATTAGTAATATTCTTTTATAACTTTGCATGTCTAGCGTCCTAAAGGAGAAAAAAAAGCATAAGCAATTACAATATTTACAATACAGTGTGCAATCGAATAAGCAAGCATATGTAGGTAGATTTACGTTAGGCTGCTTCACTAACTAACATAAAGATTTTATAACTAAACATCGGGCTGGGGAACCCGACACACTCCCCCCGTTGAAACCTGTCTTTCAACAGAATCTGCAAGGTTTGGCAGATACATCGGATGTTCGGGTGCTGTTAAGCTCATCAACCACGACACGACCCATTCTAAGAGAGTTTTCTGAAGTATTGGTAATCCTGGCGGAAGCTTTGGTAAGAGCTCCAAAAACAGTTTTGCACCAATCAGCAGATCGATGCCCTGAGGTGCCCTGAGGCTTGGCTGCCGATCAGTGATATTAGGGACGATTACAGCAGTGATGGGAGTCGAGTATGTCGTCAAGCGAGAGGGAAGGCTTATTTTCACGGACTTTCCATCGGTGACGAGGCTGGAGTCGCCTATTCTAGAAACAGTAGTGGACGATTTTTATCTTCCGAAGCTGATTAGCTAAACGAGATGTTATTAAATGCAGCTGAGAGCTGGAATCTAGCAGCGCTAGGCAAGAAACGAAGGCCCCAGAACTATTTTTTACTAGGACGGTGGACATGGGTAATAGCACATCATCATTGCTGAGACCCTGGGCAATAAGTGCAGAACATGTAGACGCTGAAGCAGAGCACTCAGTGATGAGATGCGACGACGTAGACGGAGAAGAAGTGTCGAGTGGCACAAATCCACCTTGGGCTGCAGTAGCTTCAGGGCCTCCAAAATGCAGGAGAAACCTCAAGCTCAATTCGTGTATGTAAGAGCGGCTGGTGTATATGCTTGTATAGCAGCTTTGTGGTCGATGGCACTGGCTATGTACAGACGGGCGAAACCAGACGAACGAACAAAAATTATTTTTTATAAATGCAGTTTGTGATTGTGCTGATCAATTAATTATTGCACAATCACGTCGGGGTCACTAAATGTTGAGCTATTAAGCGTTTTTAATAGATATTGTAAATTTTAGGTTTTAAATAAAGAGCCGAGGATATTCAGTTGGAAATACAATAGGCATCACTGGGGACGTCAACGTCCACCAGGTTTGTCAACAGAGGCACGCTACTGCTGCGGAAGATAGAGGGTGGCGGTTGCCGCGTGGTGGCGTATGCGGATGACGCCGCTATAGCATTCTCTGGGAAGTTTCGACAGACCCTATGCGAGTGCATGACAAGCACTCTCACAAACCTGTCACAATGGGCAGCCAATGTGGGCTGAGTGCCAACCCATCTAAGACGGAACTTGTACTATTCACCAGGAAATACAAGATTCCGACACTTACCCCAACGAAACTATGCGGAGAGCCGCTAGTTTTCAGCAACCAAGCCAAATACCTTTTCCCTATCCTTGATAGGAAGCTCGACTGGAAGCTGAGCATAGAGGACAGGGTGAAGAAGGCCACAGTAGCCCTCTACACCTGCAGGAAAACCATCGGTCTAAAGTGTGGCATGACCCCGTGCATAGTCCGATGGCTGTACACCGCCATCATACGACCAATCCTGATTTACGGGTAGTGGTCTGGTAGCCAGCCCTGGACAAGAAAACTTTGTCTTGACAAACTCACAAGAGTCCAACGCACGGCAGAGCTATGCATAACGGGGGATTACGCACTACCCCGAGTGAAGCCCTCGACACCATGTTGTACCTTCTACCTGTATAACTTATGGGGAAAAAGGTTGCAACACTCTCCGCCCTTAGAATGGGAATCCAACCTGTGGAAAACCACCACGGTTGGCCACTCGGGAATCCTAATAAAACTCCGTAACTTCCAGAGAGGACAGACTACTGTATCTCAAGTGACTACCTCTCGACGCCTTTCCAGGTATCCATCCCATTCAGGGAGGACTGGGAGAGGGGCGAATCTGGACCTGCAAACGCGATCCACTTCTACACTGATGGCTCAAAATTAGACGGCCGCGTGGGAGGGGGCGTCTTCTGCGACGAGCTCAACATAAGTCTCTGCTTCAGACTTCCGGACCACTGCAGCGTGTTCCAGGCAGAGGTCTTAGCCATCAAGGAGGCCGTTTCCATCGTCTCCAAACTTTCTTTAGACGGACACTCAGTGTGCGTCTTCTCGGACAGCCAAGCAGCCCTCAAGGCTCTGGGCTGTATTGCGTCGAACTCAGCAACCGTTAACGACTGTCGCAGGTCTCTAAATGAGACCGCAGAGCAGCTGGATCTCTCTAATATGGGTCCCAGCACATAGGGACATTGCCGGGAACGATGCCGCCGACGAGATAGCTAGGCAGGGCACTACTGTACTCCTCCTTCCGGAGAGGGAGCAAGTAGCGATGCCTTTAGCTACGTGCAGGCTATTAACGCACGAGGCATTCGAGCAATTTGCTGACAGGCGATGGCAGCTGACCATCACATGCAGAACTTCAAGAGCGGTTTGGCCAAATCGTTCGAAAAAGCGCTCGGAAGAGCTTTATAGACTCAGCAGAGCACATTGCTCCGCCGTCACCCGAGCCATCACGGGGCACTGGCAGATCGGCACACTCGCTGCAAGACTGTCGATCCCTCACAACGACTTCTGCAGAAGTTGTAGGGACGAGGAGGAGGAGGTGTTGGTTCACCACTTCTTCTGACTCTGCCCGGCCCTGGGAAACCGAAGACTACTGTTCCTGGGGGCCCCTTTCTTACAGATATTTCGGACCTTTCCGAAACCAAACCGGGGACTCTGTCTAAAATACATCCAGGCCATCGGATGGGACTGCCCTTAGCTCGGCACTTAGTTGCTCACCACGGTTGAGGCCAGGAGAAGGGGCTCGCGCCCATGCGGCATCACAATGGTCCACTTACTGAGCCAAGTGAGCGGGGGGGAGGTCTCTCCCCATCCGCTACCGCCTTAACCTAACCTAACCTAAATGAAAGCTCACTGCTTCATGGTCTTCGACTAGTTAAGCCGGTGTTCTCAGCAGATCCTGATGGAGTCCCCGTGTACTCAGGTACTGCGCCGGTACTGTGTGAACCCCTGCTTAACTATTCACCCTTTCCCTTTACTCCTCATGTTTTCCTGCGATCTGGAAGAAATCGTTTACTATTCCTCTCCATAAGAAAGGTAGTAAGTCTGACGCAATGATTGACAGAGGTACATCAAAGTTATCCGCTATTCCTAAAATGTTTGAAAAAATTTTAACCCCGCACTTGCAACATCTCTGCAAAATCACTTATATCTCCAGCTCAGCAAAGGATTTTTAAGGCGACGATCAACAACTACAAATTTACTAGAGTTTACCTCTTTTATTATTATTAAAGGATTCCATGGTAACATGCAGACGGATGTCATTTATACCGATTTCAGTAAAGCATTCGATTCTGTAAACCATTCCCTTTTTAGCACAAAAACTTTACATTTTAGGGTTTCTGCCCAATCTTTTGAAATGGATTTCCAGCTACCTTTGCTCTAGGTCTCAAAGAGTGCTCTTCAAAAACTGCTTGTCTTCACCTGTTCAGGTTACTTCTGGAGTACCACAGGGCAGCCATCTTGGCCCCCTACTTTTCACACTCTTCACTAATGACATGCCTTCAGTACTATGTAGCAAACTATCGAGTACTCATGTATGCGGATGACGTGAAACTCTGTGTCCAGTATAAGGACATTTCATTTCACTCTCGCTTGCGATCAGATCTCAATAACTTTCAGTCAGGATGTTGTGCAAATATGTTACACCTGGATGCCTCGAAATGTAAAGTAATGACATTTCATCGCTCCAGCCCCTTTTTGGCTGGAGGCTCCTTACACCCTCTGCGGTGGTTCTCTTGCATGAATTACATTGGTTGATGATCTTGGTGTTAAACTAGAGCCCAAGTTACAATTTTCTGAACAGATTTCTTCCATGGTAAATAAAACCATGGGAGTGCTTGGGTTTATAAAAAGGTGGTCAAAGGAAATTGACGACCCCTATATAACGAAGACTCCGTATATTTCGTTTGATCGTCCGATTTTAGAGTACGGCTCTTGTGTATGGTGCCCTCAGTACAAATTACACCAAGATTACACCGTATAGAATCAGTCAGAAAAACTTTTTACTTTTTGCTCTGCGTGGCCTCAACTGGGATGAAGGTGTGAGACAACCTTCTCAATTTAAATAATACTAAATACTAAATAATACGTTAAATAATAAATAAAACCATGAGTGCTTGGGTTTATAAAGAGGTGGTCAAAGGAATTTGACGACCCCTATATAACGAAGACTCCGTATATTTCGTTTGATCGTCCGATTTTAGAGTACGGCTCTTGTGTATGGTGCCATCAGTACAAATTACACCAAGATTACACCGTATAGAATCAGTCCAGAAAAACTTTTTACTTTTTGCTCTGCGTGGCCTCAACTGGGATGAAGGTGTGAGACAACCTTCTCAATTTAAATAAAACTAAATACTAAATAATACTTTAAATAATAAATAAAACCATGGGGAGTGCTTGGGTTTATAAAGAGGTGGTCAAAGGAATTTGACGACCCCTATATAACGAAGACTCCTATATTTCGTTTGATCGTCCGATTTTTAGAGTACGGCTCTTGTGTATGGTGCCCTCAGTACAAATTACACCAAGATTACACCGTATAGAATCAGTCCAGAAAAACTTTTTACTTTTTGCTCTGCGTGGCCTCAACTGGGATGAAGGTGTGAGACAACCTTCTTACTTTAAATAATACTAAATACTAAATAATACTTTAAACTACTTTTGCTCTTCGTGGCGTCAACTGGGATGAAGGTGTGAGACAGCCTGTCTTACTTTCGTATATTGCTCTTAATAGACCTTCAACCCTTACTTAATCGTAGAAAAATGATTGGTGTGATTTTCATGCACAACTTGATCAGGGGGGGCATCGACGGCCCTGACTTGTTGAGCCGCATAAACTTCACGATTCCTATTCGATCCTCTAGAAATTGTATTATTTTGTACCTTCCACTGTGTAGATCGAATTATTCCTTGAACCGTTTCGGATCTTATTCTCGGATTATAATTCGTTCTACCATATAATATCCACCACTATATCACTTCCTCTACTTAAATCACTAATACTAACATACCTTGCCCGTAATTAGTAATATTCTTTTATAACTTTGCATGTCTAGCGTCCTAAAGGAAAAAAAAGCATAAGCAATTACAATATTTACAATACAGTGTGCAATCGAATAAGCAAGCATATGTAGGTAGATTTACGTTAGGCTGCTTCACTAACTAACATAAAGATTTTATAACTAAACATCGGGCTGGGGAACCCGACACCCACCCCCCGTTGAAACCTGTCTTTCAACAGAATCTGCAGGGTTTCGCAGATACGGATTGGATGCTTTAAGGTGCTGTTTTTGACTCGATCTCAACCCAGACACGACCCATTCTAAGAGAGTTTTCTGAAGTATTGGTAATCCTGGCGGAAGCTTGAATTGCCCAACACATAAGAGCTCCAAAAACAGTTTTGCACCAATCAGCAGATCGATGCCCTGAGGTATATGAAATCCTGGATCGGCGATCGGCAGGTTTCCAGGCCCTGTTCACACTGCGGCTTGGCTGCCGATCAGTGATATTAGGGACGATTACAGCAGTGATGGGAGTCGAGTATGTCGTCAAGCGAGAGGGAAGGCTTATTTTCACGGACATTCCATCGGTGACGAGGCTGGAGTCGCCTATTCTAGAAACAGTAGTGGACGATTTTATCTTCCGAAGCTGATTAGCTAAACGAGATGTTATTAAATGCAGCTGAGAGCCGGAATCTAGCAGCGCTAGGCAAGAAACGAAGGCCCCAGAACTATTTTTACTAGGACGGTGGACATGGGTAATAGCACATCATCATTGCTGAGATCCTGGGCAATAAGTGCAGAACATGTAGACGCTGAAGCAGAGCACTCAGTGATGAGATGCGACGACGTAGACGGAGAAGAAGTGTCGAGTGGCACAAATCCACCTTGGGCTGCAGTAGCTTCAGGGCCTCCAAAATGCAAGAGAGTGTGGTGCCACGCCCACAGATACGGCATTTGCTGGAGCTGCATTGACTCAACCGATGGATGCATCTTGCGATCTGCTCAGGAGTGCCCAAAGCCTGGAGGGCCCGAATATAAGCGTTAAACTTGTTCGATATCTCCCGAAGCATCGACACCGACCCATTCTCCACAGCCTGTAACCCCAGGATCTCAGTAATGTGCGCCTGAAAAACTAAACGACGACTATTAAACCTCTTCTCCAATAAATCCAACGCTATATTATAGTTGCTGTCAGAAATTTCCAGCGCACGAACTGTCTCCAAACCCGAATCACGCAGGCAATAGATGCTGTAACTTCTCTATGTTGGAGAGGTTTGGATGATTGTCGATGATGGTGGTGAACATCGAGTAAAAGTTCGTCCAATCCGCATGTCCTCCACTTAACCTTGCCAATTGTATGGGAGGCAGGGATAATTCAGGCCAGTGACGATGTGGCGGTTGAGAACAAGCAAAACCAGAAGTTAAATTAGGTCCAGCAACTGTAGAATGCAGAGGCATATATCTGTTTATCTTATCGACTTCACGCCTAATCGAAGAGTACTGAAAATCGTGTGATTAAGTATGAAAAACAAGCATAATAGAAAAAATATACAAAAAACGGGAATGGACGTGTTGTGTCGCTATTAAAGCGACACTTCTTTTATACCCGTACTCAGTCAGTACACATGTGATTTTCATACATATATGGAATGTTAAAATATTTTCTCATTTTTTACATTTTACATTTTTTTTGTTTTTATCTATATTCAAAATTTTATCTTTTGTGGGGTCGGAAGGGGGCGTGGCGAAATTTTGAAAAACACTTGTTTTGGTTTGGTATCACAGGAGTCTAGACAGAACGTTTGGTTGCTCTAGCTCTTATAATCTCTGAGATCAAAGCGACAGAAAATACGAAAATCCAAACCGACTCGTTGAACGATGCCTTTCGAAATGGTTTTCTCCATTGTGGCTATACCAATGATCCGATTCGATTCAGATTTGGGCCTCTGATAGATATGCGCTTTCTATATGATTCTGCATTTTGCATTGCACATTCCGCATTTTGCATTGTGGACGCCACAGATGTGTGCCCTTTGCGATGGCGAAAGGGGGCCGGGCAAAATTTTGAAACACATTTCTAGGAGTGAGATATTACATCAGTCTGGGAAAAAAATTTGTGTGCTATATATCTTATAGCCTCCGAGCAATGGGCGACAAACAAGACGGACGGTCGGACAGACGGACGGACAGACATGGCTATATCGACTCGGCTATTGATGATGATCAAGAATATATTGGGTCGGAAATGATTCCTTCTCTATGTTTTACCACAAATACAATATACCCTTTTACTCTTCGAGTACGGGTATACAAATTGGCGAAATCGGTCCAGCCGTTTACGCGTGATGCCGGGACCAAGGGAAATAGGGATTCATTTCTATATATATAAGATAATAAAGTTTAGTTTTTTTTCCTTTTTCACAGGGTTTTTAAAGGCAACTTTTGGATTATGTATTAAATCAATAAATAATTTCGGATATAATGTCATTCAGCCGGGCATGATTTATGAATGCACTTCTACAACAAATTTTTTGTATTAAACCTTTTCTTTTTTTTATATGTATACTATTTATATTTTGGTGCAAGTGCTTTTAGACCAAAGGTTGAAGATTTGATGGCAGCTAGTACCGAATGGTTTTGTAGCCCCTCAAGCTAACGATGAGAACTCAAAAGTAAGTCCAAAGATAAGTAAAAATATTATTCTCTTATTCTAAGCACACCCTCGTTACCTACAGTTTAGAGGTCTTTTAGGTAGTATAGCTATTCCCTCCCTTATACACTTTCGCGAATATATGGAACGAAACCGACTTTTTCTGGGATTTCCACTCTTCCTCGGTCGTATTCAAAAGAGTCTTCTCCTAGGAGAAAACAGTGACTCTGCTGGATCTGCAAATGCCAAATACCTCTTAACCGCTGGTCGCTAAAAAACCGATTCTGACCACTTCTACAGTGCAGGAGCTGATATCGTTTTCCACTATATGGACAACGACAACTGCTGGTGATGCCAATGCGGGAGCCGAATTTATCACTTTGTAGACCATGCAGCCAGAAATTATGTATCGTCCGTGTCCGTAGAGTCCACAGCAACATATTAACTTATTCCATTCAGTTCGATCCCACTAGTAAACAGACTCTGGTGGCCTCTGGTGCCAAAATCCCTGGTGGGAGTCCCCCTCGTTTTTGTGCTATGTACTCAGGTACTGTGCCGACGCTCTGTGTGGACCCCTGCTTAAACTATTCACCCAATCCATTAGCTCTTCATGTTTCCCCCTGATCTAGAAGGAATCGTTTATTATTACTCTCCATAAGAAAGGTAGTAAATCTGACGCAATGAATTATATAAGTATATCGAAGTTATCCGTTATTACTAAAATGTTTGAAAAAAATGTAACTCCCACTTGCAACATCTCTGCTAATCACTTATATCAGCTCAGCACGCATTTATAAGGCAATCAATAAACACAAATTTATTAAACTTCACATCCTTTATCATTTAAGGCTTCCCAGGTTACTTGCAGATGGATGATATTTACACCGATTTCAGTCAAGCATTCCACTTTGTAAACCATTATTTTCTAGCATACAAAGTTGACCTGTTAGGGGTTTCGCCCAATCATTTGAGATGGACATTTATATAAATATCTTTGTCTAAGCTCTCAAAGAGTCCTCTTCAGACACTTCTTCTCTTCACCTGTTAAGGTTACTTCTGAAGTAACACAGGGCAGCCATTTAGGTCCTCTGTTGTGTCCACTCTTGTGTGTTAACAGTGTTAACAAACTCCGGAGTACGGGATAATGTATGCGGATAATGTTAAACTCTGTATCCAGTATAAGGACATTTCATTTCACTCTCGCTTGCAATCTGATCTCAATAACTTTCAGTAATGATGTTTTGCAAAATATGTTACACCTTAATGCCCCGAAATGCAAAAAGACTTATCATCGATCCAGCCCCTTGTTGCCTCCTTACACCCTCTGCTGTAGTGCTTTTGAGAGACGACCTCTATATAACGAAGGTTCTTGTTTATGGTGTAAAAAGTGCCCCAGAATTAGTCCAGAAAAACTTCTTAATTTTTGCTCTGCGTAGCTTTAGTTGGGTTGAAGGTTTGAGGCTGCCATCTTACTCACGTAGATTGCTTATAATAAACCATCCATTTTTAATTAATCGTCTTAGTGCAGCACAAACTTCACGATTCCTATAAGATCCTCTACCAATGTTATTCCTAAGTCCCTTGAGCTGTATAGATCGAATTATTCCTTGCATAAACCGTTTCCCGCTACCACATAATATCCACCACTAAATCCCTTCCTCTTCTTAAATCACTAATACTAACTTACCTTTCCTGTAATTAGAATTTATTTGTGTAACTTTGCTTTTTTAGCTGTTAGTTTAATTTAGCTCTAATTTTCCTCGAATATTAGTATATCACCTGTATTGCACGCGTCGCGCAACTTGCGAGAGATACCCTCGGGCAGTTATGCTGGAAGAGCGAAACAGGATTCGCTTGCAGTCCCAAAGAAATAATAAAGAAAGCTACTTATCGTATTTGGTTGACACAATTTTCCTAAAAGGCTAAGTACGTTCTGGTAGGGAATGGAAAAAGTTATCTAGTTTTTTTAAATATCAATACCAGTTATTTTGGAACTCTGTTTATTTTGGAACTCGTGTATAATTGTATGTTCAGGCCATATTGTCGGGTCAATTGATTTAGTTAAGAATGAATCGGGGAGGGGATTTTAAAAGAGTGAGAATTTACGGTATTGTTTAAAAGTAAGTTTGGAGATTGGAGATGAGCTGATCTTTAACGTAAGTTAAAGCATAAGTGCTTTTTCATTTTAATCTCAAACCACAGAGCTCTAGCTTGTGAATACCGATCGTGTTTAGAGGTGCCAGCCGAGATTTCGAACAAAGTAGATGTGTCACAACTCCAAGTAAGGTAACCGTTCGCGTATAAATACACGCTCCAAATGCAGCGAGACTGGCATTACAAAATGCATGCACCTCGAATCTGTCTGCAACTTGAAGAACGTATCGAGGAAACTCAACGCAAACTTGCTTCTTCACATATTCTGAAGAATTATTTTCGCCCTTGTCAACAACGTTGGTCCGATTAAACCAAGGGGGTCGTAACACCGAGCGATCACTGATAACACAGTTCGCTTTGTGTGTCGGCCAAGACTGATGCTGGGTGCAAAAGTGAATAAAATCTTGTCCCTGCGTGGCTCCCATACGAGCCCAAGAGGTTTTGTAATGTCGCTCCCGTCGTCAAACTTTAGCAGGGTTTCCTTGTCGGCCTCTGGGACACCCTGAAGCACCTCTTCAGAGCTCGAGCAGGAGAAGGAGTTAGCTGGCTTGATGCATGACCATCCGCACTTCTTCAACGGAATCGCCTCCTGATATCATGTCATCAACATAGAAGTCCCGCAAAACTACTTTCGAGCCCAATAGATACGAAAAAGACTCATCCAGGGCGAGTTGTTGCATTGTACGAATGGCCAAAAAGGAGGCAGGCTTGGTGCCATACGTGACCGTGTCCAGCATAAAGACTTGGATATTGTCTTTGGATGAGTCACGCCACAAGATACACTGTAACAGTGAATCTGGCTTTGTCACGCGCGCACATCGGTACATCTTACAAATTTCTCCGGTAATTCCAATAGAAAATTTACGAATCCGCACTAGAGTGGTGAAGAGCTTTGCCTGAATTGAGGGCCCTGCCATTAGGAGCTCATTCAACGAGAATACAGACGACGTCTTTGCGGAGCCATCGAACACGACCCTTAACTTTGTGAACGAACTCTCCTCCTCGCAGAACGCAATGGTGCGGCAAGAACTATTTACACTCTTGTACTTGCGAGCTAGGCACAGACGACATATGCTTGAGGTCTAAGTATTCCTTAATGAATGCGAAGGTTCTCAAATCGCCTTTTGCTTGCAAAAACGAATCGCCTAACAGTCCTACATTACGCTTCATCGTCAGATGAACGGAGTATTCCCCGTAGGTAACCTACTGTAGTGCTGCTTGAAGCTCTCTGCATAATGAAGCTCTTTTGCGGACATCCTTTAGATTCGCTCGTAGACATGTTCCACCTTCCAGAACTGACGAACCAACTCATCTAACTGAACAGCAGGTTTGGGCGCAGGCATTAATTTTTGCGATGCAACGAACGATGACGACTGGGGCAGCCGATTGCAGCCTCCTGAGAAAACCATCCAAGGAGTGTATTTTGAAGCAATGGCAATGCCGAAGCTAAAAATATATCTGCTCCGATGAGCATATCAATTCGCTATGGTACGAAAAACGTCGGAGCAGCAAGCTGATCTCTCCACCGATAAGGCGTTTCTATGTTGTGTCTCTTGATAAAGGTTATACATTTTCGTATCGTGGATAGGACTTTAAATTTCCTTCGATGCTTCGAGGCTACTACAAAGTCCTTCAGCAGAATAGAGTTGGTTGAGCACATGAGTTTTGGTATTAATTTGAAGGTAGTTTGCGCGACTCTGGTTTTAATGTCCGGTAATCCTGCTTCGGCTAGGATGCATTTGGTTGAGGTCGTTGGAAATGCGCCAATGCTACGTCTGACAGCAGCATGATAAGGAGGTATAAGAGGTGTGCTGTCAGACGTAGCATCCTTATCATGCTGCTGACCCTAACTAAATGCATCTTTTTTAAGTTCGATGGCGCGCACCACCCATAGATGGCGAGGCCATAATCTAATTTATTGAATTTGAATAGAGCATTAGATATTCTGTAAGAAATCAGGGCAGCGGTGCTCTGAGATTGTTTGTGTTGAATATGTATACTTTGACAACGCACTGTGTCTGATCTCTTTTTGCTCTTTGCATACATATGTGTATGTATGTATGAGTCGCAAACAAGCGACGCTCTCTCTTCTCCTTTATGATTTTTGTATTCCGTCTGCCTTTGACGGACAACTTTTTCGTTCTCTACATCAGTCACAAATAAATACCACAACTAATAGGTTATGGACCCAGGTCTCAGTCTGCGGCACGATTGAAAGTGATTTGGAAGAACTGAACTTGTGACTCGGTCGATTGCAAAATGGGTTCGATGTTCCATTCAATCGATAAGCTCGACAGCGAGAATTATAGTGCGTGGGTTATCCAAATGAAAAGCGTTCTAATACACTCTGAATTGTGGTCAGTAGTGTGCGGTCGAGAAGTGAAAAATGAAAACGACGATGATGTGCAGCGAGCACAACTTGATAGAAAAGACGAAAAGGCTCTAGCAAGTATTATGCTATGTATTAAGCCATCGCAGATAAACTATGTGAAAAACTGTAAACCTGCAAGTGAGGCATGGACAGTTTTGGCGGGTATACATATGCTATCAGGCCCCGCGCGACGCATAAGCCTGTTAAAGCAGTTGTTGTTCATAAAAATTAGCGAAAATGAATCGGTAACAAATCATGTAAATCATTTTTGTGCGATCGTGGAAATACTGAAAAAATTGATTTAACTGTTCCTGAAGAAATTTTGTCCATTCTGTTATTATTAAGCCTGCCCGAGACATACGAAAATTTCGTGGTAGCAATGGAGACAAGGGATGTTTTGCCGAATTTTAACTCTCTAAAAATAAAGCTTCATGAAGAAGGAGACAGGCTAAGTCGAATCATGATTTTACCGAGAAAAGTTAACAACGAGCTTTCGGGTCGTGTGCTAAAAATTGATGGTCGTCAAAAGAGAAGACAAATAACGAAAACGGACAAAAGAAAACTTACGGATCAAGTGCCGTTATGTGCTGGCCTTGTGGTGGTCGCGGAAACAAGGCTTCGAAATGCAGAGCAAAAATTGTGAAAACAAACCGAAAGGGAATAACGAAACCCAGAGAGACAGAGAGAAATCGTATTCCGTTTTTGCGTGCGCAACAAAAAATCTCTTTCCGAAGAGTGTGTGGTGTATCGACAGGGGCGCCACGGCTCACTTATGCTGTGAGCGATCCCGAATTAAGAGAGCACAAAGAGCGAATTAGTTTTGCGGGAAATAGCTATATTGAAGCTGAAGGACGCGGCACAGTGGATTTGGATTGGCGAAATAGCCATATAAAACTAGTCGATGTTTTATATGTGAAAGAACTACAATGCAACTTCATGTCAGTGTCAAAGACCATCGGAAATGGTTTTTCAGCTGAATTTACAAGAACAGACGCCTGTATAAAAAAAAATAAAGGCATCATCATAATGGTTGCAGAGAAGCACCACGATTTGTTTTGTTTGAAGACCAAGAAAATAAATGCTTAAGTGTGCAGGCAAATCCGGTAAATAAATGGCAGGATTGTTTCGGACACTTAAATTATGGAAGCCTAAAGAAGATGATATGGGACAAAATGGTGCACGGTATCAAAACAAGTAATCTCAAAGACATGAATGGCCAGGTGTGCGAAACCTGTGCAAAATGTAAGATATGCGTGAAACAATTTCCAAAAGCTAGTGCAAGCCGTGCAAAAAATGTTCTCGGATTGGTACATACAGACATTTGCGGACTAATGAACAAAAGCTCCCTAGGCGGAGCCCGTTATTTCGTAACTTTCATCGATGGTAAATCGCGCTATGTGTTTGTTGATTTTTTTAAGACAAGAGACGAAATCATGGTCAAGTTTAAACAATTTAAATCATTCGCAGAAAATCAATCGGGTAAAAAGCTGGTACTTTTGCGAAGCGATAACGGTCGAGAATATTTGAGAAGTTCGTTTGAAAAATTTTGGCTGATAATGGGGTGAAAAGACAATTAACAGTGCCTCATACCCCCGCAGCAGAATGGAGTCGCGGAACGAGCCAATCGTACATTGGTGGAAATGGCACGTAGCATGCTCTTCCATGCAGGGTTAGATGAGCGATTCTGGGCAGAAGCAATCAAAACGGCAGCATATTTGCGTAACCGTGCAGAGTCTTCAACGTTACCTGGCATGACACCTTTTTGAAGTATGGGCAGGAAGGAAGCCATGTGTTGGTCATTTAATAATCTTCGGCGCAAAGGCCGTTGTTTTAAATAAAACACACCACAAGAAATTTACTCCAGAAGGCGAAGAACATTTTTTGGTTGGTTACACTGAAACAGCAAAGGCATATAGACTGTTTGACCCTGAAAAGCAGAGAGTAATTGAAGCAGGAGATGTAATTTTCATTGAGAATTGCCTGTATGGGAATCGCAAGGCTTCGGCGAGGGCTGTTGAATCTGTGCAGTCACAACTTGTAGAATTCCAGGATCCTATAAAAAGTTATATTCCGGACGAACAGCCAGCTCTGGAGATGACTAGTGGAAATGAATCCATAGTTCATGTTGAGGAAATGCATCACACAGAGGAACCAAAAGGTTCAGATCCAGATGATCCAGTCATCGGGCAGCCGAATTCAGAAGGAGCACGAAGGGGTCGCGGGCGACCTAGAAAGGTTTATACTGGTCGGCCTGAACGCCCACCAAAGGAATATCACATGCTGAATACAATATCGACTGAAGATATTCGTGTCCCTGCTAATGCGAAGGAAGTATGGCGAGTAATCATGCAGCAGACTGGCGTACTTCAATGGATACCGAAATGAAAAGTCTTCACAGGAATAGGACTTGGTCACTGGTCGAACTACCAAAAGGTGAAAAGTCAATCGGGTGTATGTGGGTGTTCGCACTAAAGCGTGACAACGATGGCAATGTTGACCGCTTCAAGGCCCGACTTGTTGCCAAGGGTTGTGCTCAACGTTATGGAGTCAACTATACCGAGACATTCTCACTTGTAGCCAGATATGCAACAATCAGGCTGGTCATAGCATTGGCTGTAGAACACGGGTGATATATGCACCAAATGGACGTCTCTTCAGCGTATCTAAACAGCGAGTTACATGATGTCATCTACATGCGTCAGCCGGAGGGTTTCATCGACGAACGATATCCTGAGCGTGTGCTGAAGTTGCACAAATCTTTGTATGGGCTGAAGACGAGCGGCCGGGAATGGAACGAAAAACTGAACTCTACACTCTACAGGAGTGGACGTCAGAACGTTGGCCAGGAGCGGCACTCTGTGTGGTCCCTACAGATCAGATTCCCAAGAGATGATAAATCGTGTGGATTTTTCCCCCGATCAAGGCGAATGAGGACACACTAGTTCTGACCAAGGCACAGAATCGGATCCTGGAGACATGGGACTGGACCATTACAAGGGCGATATCGATGGATCGGCATTGGTCAAGAAAGCCTTGCCAAACTCCTTGAAAAGGACTGCCGCATATCTTTTGGTATGGACACACTTGCGGCAGCAGTACCGCGACACCCCAGGCCCGCTGAACAGCATGAAGGTGGTGCAGATTAATCTGCATTACTCAAGTATAGCATCGGCGGACCTGATGCGGTTTATGGACGAAAAGGCGGTAAACGTGGCCCTCATCCAAGAGCCCTGTACCGTAAAGGGAGGGGTTCGGCGACTGAATAGTCGCGGATATCGCCTTTTCAAGCCACACCCCATGGGTAAGCTAAGAACCTGTATTGTGGTAAGAAGCTAGCTTAATGTTCTGTTTTCTTGCAGGTACAGCACTCCGCACCTAACGGTGGCACTATGTGAAAGGAATGACGGAAAAACCTATACCTGACCTCGGCACACCTGCCGTATGAGAAAGAAGACCCACACTCGGGGGCTGTCAGGGCCCTAATCCAAAAAGCACGGAAATAGGGTCCCGACATTGTCGCAGGCTGCAACGCGAATGCCCATCACTCCCTTTGGGGAAGCACGGTCACAAATTCTAGAGGAGAGTCACTGTTCCAGTACATTCTGTACTTGTACCATAAATCTTGTTGTGTGCAACCGGGTAGACCACCCCATCTACCGCAACAGGAACCGTGCAGAGGTTATTGATCTAACACTTGCCTCGAACAGTGACTCCCTAACCATTGATGATTGGCAAGAGTCCGGAGAGTGCTCCTTCTCGGACCACTACAGTATAGTGTTCAGCATCAAATGGAACAGAGAAAGGCCCAAGGCCTACCGCAATTCCTAGCGGACCGACTGGAGCCGCTTCTCCGCAACCGTAAAGAAGGCACTACCCTTCCAACCGGAACGGAACATCCTTCAAACGGAAGCACTAGAGGAAGCGGCTCAGAATGTCACTAAAGCCCTACAGGGGGCCTTCCTTGAATCTTGCCCGATCAGCCGACCTCCATAGTCCAATCGCAATCCGTAGTGGACGCGGGAGCTGAGCGAAGTCAGGAGGGAGTCAAGGAGGCTCTTCAACAGGGCAAAGGTAACAAACACACAGGAAAGCTTTGACGAATATCGCCGCAGCTTCAACGGGAAGCAGCCCGGGAAGTGGGTGCTCATGAGGAGCTCTAGGGATTCTTGGCTGCTTTCTGCGAATGTACCGTCCTGGTTGCGGAGCAGGCCAGGTGAGGTTGGCGCCTTTGGCGTACCTTCTATGGCATCGCAGAAGGCAGCCAAGAATCCCTAGAGCTCCTCATGAGCACCCACTTCCCGGGATGCTCAGATGTTACCGGTGACGAATCCAAGGTGACGAATCAACGACACCGAGCCATACCAGGGAGAGGAAACTGAGGATCTCATACGAGACATTATGGCGCCAGGCAAGATTATTCGGGCTATTAAATCCTTCGGTCCCTACAAGTCACCGGGGACGGATGATATACGACCAGTCATGTTACAAGCAGCTTGCCTGCCCCTGCTACCATGGCTGAAGAAAATCTTCGATGGATATATCCGAATTGGCTACGAGAGTGAGAGAGGTGAGAGTGGTCTTCATCCCCAAGGCCGGGAAGATAAACCACATCTCTACAAAAGCGAGAGAGAGAGAGAAATGTTTTTTCAAACATTTTAGGAATAAAGGATAACTTCGATATACTTCTATAATTCATTGCATGAGACTTACTACCTTTCTTATTGAATGCAATAATAAACGATTCCAAATTTACTAGAGTTTACCTCTTTTATAATTAAAGGCTTCCATGATAACATGCAGACGGAAGTCATTTATACCGATTTCAGTAAAGCATTCGACTCTGTAAACCATTCCCTTTTAGAACACAAACTTTGCATTTTAGGGTTTCCGCCCAATCTTTTGAAATGGATCTCCAGCTACCTTTGCTCTAGGTCTCAAAGAGTCCTCTTCAATGACTCCTTGTCTTCACCTGTTCAGGTTACTTCTGGAGTACCACAGGTCAGCCATCAAGTTCCCCTACTTTTCACACTCTTTAGTAATGACTGTAACGAACCCTTGGACCAGGGCCCGTTACATTCATATACATATTCATATTCATATTCATAGCACTAAGTTACTTTGTCATATATATATCGATACACAAGCAACACAAACACGTACACCTTACTCTGTAAATTTCCAAGACACACGCGCCGATCGATTTCTGCGAAATCGACACATGCGCCCTAGTTTCCCCCCGAATTTCAAAACTACACTCAGGTCATTTCCCGGTGCAACCGAGTCAATGACCAAAGTGCCAAATCTAGACTCAGCTCATTTCTCGGTGCAACCGAGGCAACCGGGGCAACCGGGCCGGTGGCACGAGCAGAGAGCTCGACACCACTTCCGTAACCCCAAACTTGCAGACTCAGCCATCGAGATCGGCCTTAAATAGCCCGAGCTCTCGATCAATCAGGGCAGTCCATCGCCTATCATAAACCAAAACGGCAGTCTATCAGCCAACGTTATTGGCAGTCCATCGCCTATTCTAAACCGTATCGGCAGTACATCCGCCGCGGCTACCAACACCACGCCTCAGTAAGAAAACACACGCAAGAACTACCATGCGACACTAGCAATATAAAACCGAATATATATATAAACAAGAATAAAGACAAATCATAAACAGCAAAAGCTCAACAAAGTGTCGTCATTCCTTCGCCGAACGCGAATACAAATCAGGTGACCCAGAAACACATTGCCGCGCTCACCAAAACTCAGGTGTCAGCGTTTTTCCCTTTCATCGCCCAGAGCGATTACCAAACTACCTACACGGTAGTCAGACTCGACGCCCGCTCCACTTTCGGTCTCACGGCCAAGCCCTGCCCTAAAGTTCCCGCGAACTACAAATTCCTTGTAGGGAAGAATCCTGGACAGACTGAGCCTACCTCAGCCTGAGATAGGTATCTTACAAGTGGTGCCGAGCAGGGACTTTCTGGCAAGTACTAAAACAGTGAAAAGTGCCCAAAACAACACCGAGGAAAACCTCAGTCCAATCACCATGAAAGCCGACGAAGACGACTCGAGCATTGATTTCCACACCAGCGAGCAAATCGCCAATCCAGGCGTCAGCATCGGCTGGATCTACAAGCGCCGGCGAGACGAGCTGGAGGCCTTCGCCAAGGAATTCGGATTTGACACCGAAGGAACTGTCGAAGAGTTGCGCAAGAACTTTGCCATACTAGTCGCCGGACCACTCCCGCCGGGTGCCTGGGCCCGCTTGGCAGAACTCGAGAGACAATACGTAAGACCAGCAGGACGCTCCAAGTCCCCGTTGCCCACTACTCCAGGACCATCAGGCACCGGAGGATGGGACCCCAAAGCAGGCTTGCAAGTCCCCGCAGCCCCAGAGCCCACGCCCCGACCACCAGTGGTCACAGCCGCCGATCTTCCAAGGCCGCCCACTACGGAAACCTCACGCTCGCCCACACAGAGAGAATTGTGCCAGCGATAGATGCACCCATAAGCGGGCCAGACTATAACCACGTCGCACGCACGGCGGAACGAATCCGCGGATGGGGCATCCAGTTCAACGGCAAAGATGACCCAATATCGTTTCTGGAACTACTCGAGGAACGCGCACGTGCCTACGGAGTGGGCACGAACCAGTTGCCTCGGAGCATGGCCGAACTACTCACCAACCGAGCCAATCGCTGGTACCGTACCCGTCAACTACAGGGCAGTTTTGGGTACATTTCCGCCAGGAGTTTCTGACGTATTTTCTGCCGCCAAGGTATTTCGAACAATTGGACGACAAGATCCGAGGCCGCAAGCAAGCGGTGGGAGAACCATTCAAAGACTATCTCATCGAGATACGGTTACTCATGCACCATGCCGAGTACGACCTAGACACGGAGCTTTACCGGATCTACGACAACGCCCTGCCAGGACTCCAGCTATACGTGCGACAAGACGAATTGAAAAACTTGTCACAGCTAACCCGATTAGCGGCAGAGTACGAGCTTATTCACGAGAGGAAACATGCAACGACCCCGCACCCATGCGAAGCCCACCAAGAGACACCAGGCCGGCAAGTCACCCAGACCGCAGAGAAAGTGACTCCTACCGGACGCCCTTTCGCAGACCCCATTGGGATTCAGCAAACACACCTCGCAGACAGTCATCGAATCAAAATAGTGCAAAATAGAACCAAGACGTCGTCGGAGGCCACCATCGACACCGGGGCATCCCGAAGTTTCGTCAGCGACAACCTGGCCCGACAACTAAACAACAACTCCAACTTGCAAGATGCATGCGTCCGCATACGCCTGGCTGACGGCTCAGTCAGAGAGATCACACAAGTCCAAGAGGTCCAAATCCCACTCCTGGTCCTCCCAAATATGCTGAAGCAAGTTATAGTCGGCATGGACTTCCTATGTGCAATCGAAACGACGATCCAATGCGGCACCACGCTGCTAAAGCTACAAGATCCCCACCTCACGCCAACGCCACCGTCAGTTGAATCCAATCACGTACAAGTCACCAACCTCAGCAACAAGAAATCTAGGTCAACCGCAGCGAACACACTTCCCCGACCTACCACAAAGAAGACGGCACCCAATAATGCAACGAAGAATATGACACCGAAACCAACCAAAGCGAAAGCGAAGCACCGGCCCACAACGGAAAACACGAATCCGAAGCAAGCACCGGTAAACTGCAACCAAGCACACGGAAAACGA
Organism: Drosophila bifasciata; assembly: GCA_009664405.1. Classification (NCBI taxonomy): domain Eukaryota; kingdom Metazoa; phylum Arthropoda; class Insecta; order Diptera; family Drosophilidae; genus Drosophila; species Drosophila bifasciata. Next base: position 20,851,252 of record CM019044.1, read on the forward strand.
ATCCCACGGCCACTACGGAGCACCCGCGTCCTAAGCCAACCACAAGGAACACACATCCCAAACACACCACGAGGATCTCACACATGAGACAAGAATCCACACACTTGAACCAGGCGCTCGACAGGAAGCCCAGGATCAAAACAAACTACGGGGCACATCCACCCCGAACCCACCACAAGGATCTCACACATGAGACAAGAATCCACACACTTTAACCAGGCGCTCGACACAGGAAGCCCAGGATCAAAACAAACTACGGGGCACACGCACCCCGAACCCACCACAAGGATTTGACACACGAGACAAACCACAACGAACTTGAATCCGCTCGACACAGGAAGCCCAGGCCCAAGTTCAGCCACCGCGCACCCATGCACCCTACCCGCAACGGAGAAGGTGAACCCACGGACACCCTCAGAGACGACAACCAGCCCCGGAAAACGATGACGTCAACGGCAGCAACAGGGCAACAACCAAACCAAGAGGGAAACAGCCACGCAAATCCCTTGTTGGTCGGGTCCAACCATCGAACCTATATCCACGGAACCTCTCCACTCGGAACCGGAATCTAGCCCGATGACCCCCCGAAACACCGACAGCAGCCCTGTCGTACCCACGGCCGACGCCTCCCCGATCTTCGCCAACCCACTCGAGTACCTTCCGCGTACTGACGTGCCCACTAGCGCCATGCACCACGCCATGCCTAACACCACGTCCGAAATATTCGTCGCCCAAACAAGTCGTTGCTGCGAAAACAGTGTCGTCACTGAGACCCGCCTGGCCATACATCGATCTGGAGACATTACAACCCAGGTATACCGCCAGACCCACGAAACTACGCCACTCATGGCCAACGCTACCCCGATCGTCGCCCACATAAGCGACCACATAAGCGAACACCCCAGCGCGTTCGACACAACTATCATCCCCGAAGACCCTAGCCAGCCCAAGGATCCCGACACCCCCGATCTCACCGAACCCGACCCAGAACTGATCTCCGATCCCTGGCCGCCAGACATAGCACCACAGATCCAAGAATTTCTGGACACAGAACTTCCAAAGTTCAATAATCTCCACGGGACCTCCAACATAGCAGAGCACACCATCGTCATGAGGGATAATCGACCCATCAAACAGAGTTACTACCCAAAGAACCCAGCCATGATGCGGATTATCGACGAGCAAGTCGACCAACTGATCCAGGAAGGGAAAAGTGCACCTTTTTTCAAAGCCGGATCAAATATCTTGGTCATGTCATCAGCGAAGAAGGTATCCACACGGACCCCGAAAAGATTGAACCGGTAGCATACAAATTTATATTTCAGCTTACGATTGTCATATTGACGATCGTCAGAACCAATTGAATCTACATCAACAGATTCTTTTGATTCGTTCATTTGGTGACCCCGACTTTTTGAACACTTACTCGCTCATCCGGATTTTGTTCCCGATTTGGAACTTTGATTTATTTGAAAACATAATTGGTCAACTTGGCGACCAATTTACATACATACATCATGTATGTGATTGCCACATTCAATACCTTCTGTGAAAGGAAATTTTAGCTGGAACTATTTGGATCTACAACCAATACAGTCAACTTGGCGACTACGGTTGGATTGAAAAAAGGATTCCACAGTGTCATTATTATTTATTTGAGTACTTTGACCATCTTTTTGGTTGTGAGTAGAGGCACAGCCTGTCAAAAGCGACAAACAAATTACCTCCATCGGGTCAAAAGTACTTAAATAAATTAAAATGGCATCCTCCAGCATCAATGTTGTGCTAGACAGGCAATTCGCCACAGGCGAGGAAATCCAAAATATCAGAAGCCGGAATATTTTCAAGCCCGGCTTGAGAAGCTAATGTATCTCTGGGACTCATTTTCAAAAGAGGAAACAAACATTCAACACATAATTCAAGGCTCGAAATATGAGCACGATTATTTCTCAAAAGAATATTTTATAAACATCAGAGATTTGGTCCTTAAATACAAAGATGAATTGACGAAACAATTAAAATCTTTACAAAAGAAGATAGACTCCGAATCCATTACCTCTATGGAGAATGATTCCGAAATAGAGCCCATGATTAGGGAGCAAAAGGTGCTGCTTGAAAGTCTTCGGCGCATCATGAACAAAATGACGAATGAGACGCGAAATGATTTCAAATCAATAATAATGAAATATTGGGATGAAATTAGAGCGATCCACTTCCAAATCTTTAAAAGGTTTACAGATCCTGTTAAAATGGGATACAACCACATTAATTATATAGCAGCTGAAGATGCAGTGCTAACAATACAAACAACGACAGTATAATAAGCTGCACAACAGTTTAACGCTGGTCCACAGACGCATATGCATAATGCGTTGCCTTTGCCAAAAGTGTCAATCCCCAAATTTAATGGAGATTACTTAAAATGGCAAAAATTTCCTGACATTTTTAAGAAAATGATTCATGAATCATCTGTACCCGTCATCCAAAAGATGTGGTACTTAAAGTCCAATGTTACGGGAGAGGCGGAGAATTTAATACGCCACCTCTCGTTAACAGAAGGCAATTACTTTACAGCATGGAACGTATTACAAGTGCGTTTCAGCAACAAAAGAGTGCTAAGTAACGCATTGATACATAGGTTATTGGATCAACCAAGCATATCAAATGATGCAAAATCCATTAAAGCATTGCACGACAACATAAATGAAACTTTACAATACTCTTATGTATCTTGAAGAAAAAATTAGATCGTCAGTCTCACTCTTTGTATGAACAGTCTATACAAAATACAAGGGAATTACAGCCTTTGAGTGAGTTCATAAAATTCCTCGAGCAACGGTTCCTTACATTGGAAGCTATTGGATGGGAAAAAAATAAGGAAACCCATAACAGTTGCCTCTGCAGGAATTGAAAATCAGTATTTCTGATATTTTTGCGAAAAGCCAAATCAGTTTTAAAAAAAAAAGTGCTGCACAAAGATTAATATGGGTTCAAAAGAACCAACTTTGCGTCAAATGTTTTAAACGCGACCACACTGCAAAGAATTGCCAAAGAAGAGATTGCTTTAAGTGCAATAAAGGACACAACACTCTTGTGACGTCGCTTCGGCCGGGGTATGCTCGCCGCGCCGGGTTCACAGAAATTTGTAGGATTTCAGGCTGTGGTAGCTGGAAAGAGATTCCTTGGTTCAATAAAAAGAGGCTAGCGGGTTTACGATAACAATGAATTGTTTTATTGTTCTTATTAGTACAGAGTCAGTTTATGGATGGGATCGGGATCACTCGTCTTCCTTCGTCTTCCCTCAGAATTGGCTACTCGACCGCACGTGGCACGTGGCGTTCTGCGTCAGGTAGATGTCGCGAGTGATACACTGGTTGCTCGGGTAAGACTAGGGATGCAGAGGTTTGCACACACACCGAGGAGAAGATCGTGGCGGAGGTTTGAACACACTCCGAGGAGAAGATTGGTTCGGAGGTTTGGACACACTCCGAGGAGAATATCGTTGCGGAGGTTTGAACACACTCCGAGAGAGAGAGAAGATCGTTCCGGAGGTTTGAACACACTCCGAGAAAGCAAAAGAGAAGATCGTTGCGGCGGTTTGAACACACTCCGAGGAGAATCCAGAGGTTTGAACACACTCTGGCGAGGATTCAGAAGTTTAAACACACTCTGGAGAGGATTCAGAGGTTTTGAACACGCTCTGGCGAGTATTCAGAGGTTTAAACACACTCTGTAGAGGATTCAGAGGTTTGAACACACTCTGGCGTGTACTCAGAGGTTTAAACACACTCTGGAGAGGACTCAGAGGTTTAACACACTCCGGAGGGAAAAAAGTATTCAGCAGAACGAGAGGAGAGGTGAATGTTACCTGGATCCAAAGTTCCGCTGTCAAAAATCGCTGTCAAAAATACAGCAAATGTTGTATATTTTTTTATCGATATTGATTGGTATTGGTATTGGTATCTATTGATATTGGTAATAAGGAACTTCATGTTTTGTCTTTTTATCTTAATATTAGGTTCTAGATATGTCTGGACTATATATATATATGTAAATGCTATTAATAATTGTGGCGCCGGCGTTTCGTGTGGTGGCGCTGGGCGTCACACTCTTCTACATTTGGAAAATAAGCATGAAGGCAAAACTGCAGCATCAGCACCGGCAAATAGTATACAACACAAAAATGTACTATTAGCTACAATAAAAGGCAACAATGGAAAGATGGGTGAGTTAGAGCCCTACTTGATTCAGGCTCACAAGTCAATGTGATTTCTGAAAGGGCATTGAAAATATTAGATCTGAAGATACAGAATTCAGAAATACAAATACATGGAATTGGTGGACGGACCCAAACATCAAAGGCGAGAGTCAATGTTATGCACAAATCACAGCATACAGACGACAATTCAAGATTGGAAGCAATTGTCTTACCACACATAGTGGCAGATCAACCAGCACAGTCCATCGATACATCTCGTTAGAAGCTTCCGAAGAATGTCAAATTGGCAGATCCAACTTTTGACAATGTGGCAGATCAACCAGCACAGTCCATCGATACATCTCGTTAGAAGCTTCCGAAGAATGTCAAATTGGCAGATCCAACTTTTGACAATGCTGGAAGAATAGATATTCTGTTGGGAGCAGAACATTTCTTCGAAATAATAGAAGACAAGCATGTGTCAATTGGGAAAGGATTTCAAAGACTACAAAAACTAAATTGGGATGGATAGTGGCTGGCAAACTTAAAAATACCTCCACAAAATCAAGCACATGCGCTGTGTTGACTGAAGAAGATAAAGTTCATCAGCAAATTTGCCTGGAAAAGAGGCTTTCGCGAGATCTGGAGAACAAGGCAAGCTATGTGCAAGTCACGAAGGAATATGAGTCACTTGGTCATATGAAGGAAATGCACACAAAGGAAATTGCAAGGTCTCGTTATTTCATTCCACACCATTGTGTATTGAAACCGGACAGCTCTTCAACCAAATTGAGAGTAGTTTTTGATGCCTCTGCAGTCACGTCATTTAGATACAAAATGTCTTCAATATATCGCTAAAAAGCGAAAAAAGGAATACCCAGTTGGATCTGCTGCACTGGAAAATGATTTCTACGTACCGACTGCATAACAGGAGCAGATTCCATACCAGAGGCTCTTCAGAGACAGCAAGAACTTAATCAACTCTTGAATAAGGCAGGATTAAAGTTAAGGAAATGGTGTACAAACAATTTTCATGTACTCCAAGGAGTTCCAAAGTAGGATATGATTTCAAACGTTCAACTGGAGGATACAGCTTATGAGGACTGCAGCGTGAAAACTCTGGGAATCCAACCATTTCTGTGGAAAAACAGATATTGCAACTAAAGAAGTAATATCTAGAAAAGATGTTGTATCCGAAATTTTTAGGATTTTTGATCCTCTTGGATTGTTTTCACCTGTTGAGATGAAAGCAAAAATCTTCATGCAGCATCTCACAAAGGAAGGATTTGAATATAAAGAGGCACTTCCGGCACATCTTCAGGAGGAATGGAAAAGGTACAGGGAAGAGTTAAAGCTTTTAAATACAATTCAAGTACCACGCCAAGGACAAACTCCGATATCATCAAAAATTCATACATTTGTTGATGCATCGGAAAAGGCATTTGGAGCTGCCTTATACATCCGAGCAGTACATAAGGATAAACGAGTAACGATTCAGTAACTATGCGCCAAATCTCACTTAGCTCCAATTCCTTAACATTACCTCGACTGGAACTAAAGGCGGCGGTATAGGGAGCACAGCTAACTGCGAAGATAAAGGAAGATCTCTCCATGGAAAATTCAACAACCTTCTTATGGTCAGACTCAAGAATTGTATTGTCGTGGATCAATAGTCCCACGTCCATTAGGAACAAATTCGTAGCTACAAGAATAGCTACGATACATGAATTGACATTACAAAGGCAGTGGAGGCATGTGTCATCTGAAAACAATGCAGCAGATGTACTATCCAGATGAATGACGGCGATTAAGTTCGCAAGAGATAGTATATGGTTTTATGGTCCACTATTTCTACATGGCCCATTATCTACATGGCCAGCACCATTTGTGGAGTTAAAGGAAGAAGTGACAGAAGCAAGCCCACAAAAAGACTAGTCAACTAGACTAGATCATGATAATCACTCAAAGAGGATGACATAATTTACAAAATAAGGCACAGCAACTCATTTAACAAGCTACTGAGAATCGTAGCTTACATCATGCTCTTCCGACGAAGGAAGTTATACAAAAATCAAATTGTCCAATTTGAGGAAATAAAAGAGGCACAGAAAATTGTCATTCGAAACATACAACGAAATGATTTTAAAGAGGACTTAAAGTACATCAAAGTACATAAGGAAACACAAAAGGGAAGTTCGATCAACGCACTAACGCCGTTCTTGGATCAAGATGGAATTTTGCGGGTAGGACGTCGTCTGGAGGCGGCAAATATTTCGTTTGACGCCAAACACCCAATGCTCCTGCCTTATAACGATCCAATTGTGAAAATGCTCCTTGGCAAGAAGGAAAACATGCATTGCGGTCCCCAGGCTTTGTTGACAGCATCACGGCAGCAGTTCTGTATATATGAGGAAAGAATATGGCTAGAAGCGTTGTGCAGAATTGTGTAAAGTATACAAAAGCCAAGCCAAAATTTCTGGAACAGATAATGGGAACCTGACACCTCTTCGTGTCACACAAACTAGACCATTCCTCAATTCTGGTGTAGACTACTGTGGGCCATTTCAAATCCACTACAAAATTGAGGGAAGAAGCCTAACACAGCCTACATTGCAATATTCTGTTGTTTCGCGACTAAAGCGGTACACCTAGAGCTGGTCAGTGATTTCACCACAGATGCATTTCTAGCAGCACTTCGGCGGTTCATTTCTCGCCGAGGAAAATGCAAATGCTCCACTGCGACAACGTACATTTTGTAGGAGCAAGAAATAAGCTCCAAGTATTAGAAGAAGCTATATTCTCGGAAAGGGCTCAAAATCAAATCATCCAGGAGTGCAACAATAAAGGGGTACAATTTAAATTTATACCACCTCGTGCACCACCCTTTGGCGGATTATGGGAAGCTGCAGTAAAATCAGCGAAACACCTGCTACTGAAAAATGTTAAAACGGCAAACTTAAATTATGACGAGCTGGAAACCGTTATTGTCGAAATAGAGGCCATTTTAAACTCTCGACTGTTAACTTCGATATCAGATAATCCAAACGATGTGACAGCGTGAGCGCCAGGGCATTTTATAAAAGGAGAGCCATTAACCGCACAAGCCGACAGTGAGCCATCTCAGCAACCGAAGACACTAGGCCATCGATGGCAAGCAGTCTCCAAATTGAAGCATTCATTCTGGACACAATGGTCCCATGAATACTTACAACAGTTGCAGCAGCGTCAAAAGTGCAGAAAATCGTTGGCAAACATTAAGGAAGGAACCTTAGTAATATTAAAAGAGGACAATACGCCGGTACTACAATGGCCACTTGGAAGGATTGTTACAATATTCCACGGAAAGGACAACTTTGTCCGAGTGGTTGAAGTCAAGACGGCCAAGGGAACCTTCAAACGGGAAATTCAACATGTAGCTCCATTATTAAATGAAGAGGAACCCATCCATAAGCATCCAATAGATGATGAAGAGGAAACATCCGAGGACAGACAGCCTAGGAAAAGGAAACAGCCTAATAAATTATCCTTAACTATGGCCATGATTGTAATGTTGTTTCTATTACCATTAGCAATGGCGCAGTCAATAGACTTCACAAATTTTGGATCAAAACCAGGAATATATTTCGCATAGAGGGAACCACCCAACTTGTGACATGGGCTGGACCATCATTGTCTATTACAACTTGAAACCCTACTGGAAAGATATGAGCACATTAACCATGGGAACTTCGAAAATTGGACACTTATGTACACAGCTCACTCAAGTAAACGCTTGCACTAGCATGTATCAGCACTTCAAGCATATAGAAGAGGACTTGCAGGCTGAAAACATATTACTGACAAGGACACGAAGAAAAAGAGCACCGTTGGACATCGTTGGAAACATCGCAAGCAGTCTTTTTGGAGTATTAGATTCAACATATGCTCGCGAAATGTCCGAAACCATAGCAAAGGTGAAGGATAATGAGGATCATTTGCTAACGTTGTTGAAAAATCAAACATCATTGATTGACTCAACGATCAATGTTATAAAAAGGGACGAAATTTCGAATTCTAAGCGACTAAGCCAGATTGAAGAATTTATCACCGAGTCAAGAGGAAAGGCTGATCAGTTCATAGCCTTTGGTTCAATGGTACAATGGTACATAACACTGTCTACTCAGCTGACTCTGTTATCCGCCAATTTACAAAGAATGCAAGCTGAAATCATCAATGTCTTGACAGGTATCCGACACAGCACACTAAGCCCTGTGTTAATTTCTCCACGACAACTTAAGGAACAACTCGAGCAGATACGGGATCATTTAAGGTCGGGACAAGTTCTCCCAGTAACTCCTGATAATATGCTTATGGTGTATCAGATGATGAAAGCTGAAGGCACGATAATAGATGAGCATGCAATCATCAAAGAAGTCTCAGCATACGAATTGGAAATATTGGGGCCGAAGTGGGGTGCAAAATAGCATCTCCTCAAAACAGTCTCTCGCCTCTTCCCTGGAACTACAACGGAAGATGTTAAGCCTCTTAGATCTGATGTCATTGTTTATTTAAACTACCTTTCTGCCATTCATTCTATGGTTTCTGCTTTAGGCTTCGCTGATCAGATCATAGTAATGGGTGACTTCAACATTCCATATCTTTCTTGGTAGCAGGATGGAATCATGGAATCAAACATGAAGCCAGCTGGTAGTCAACATGATCTTGTTGATGGGATAACAGATCTTTGCCTTGCCCAAATTAATTCCGTCAGTAAAAATTGACGTAGACTTCTAGAACTTACTTTTGACAGTGATGCTTCCCGAGCAACTGTTGCCAAAGGTAATCGTATATCTTTTTCTGAAGACTCGTTTTATCCAATTTGATCTATAGTTGTTGAGTTTTCGAGTACTAATACCATTTTACCTTCACCAAATAGATTAAAGTGTTTCCGCAAAATAAATTTCACCGATTTAAGCTTACATCTCTTGCAAATTGATTGGTCCTTTCTTCAGTCGCCATCAAATATAAACGAAACAGTCAACTCGTTTTACGACACGTTACACTCTGCCCTCAACATCTACATATGTTTCTGAAGTTATCATTCATATGTCCTCCGAACCGCCCTGGTTCTCCAAGTATCTGTCTTACTTAAAAAATAAAAAATCTCGGCTACATAAAAAGTACCAGAGAACTGGTTTTTATCCGTCTTTACTCAATATTCCTCTGTTTGCTCTTAATTTCTTACTGTCAATAGTCAATGTTATAACCAATAATCTTTCCCAATATAGTACAAATTTTTCGTACTGATTCCAAAAATTATTTTTGTTTGTCAACTCAAAACACAAACAGAAACTTCTACGCAAGGTATTGCAAATTTATTTGCCATCTTCTCTCAATTGACGTACTCATCGCTTACCTTCGACTCAATACGTTGTTAGCATGATGAAGATGATATGGATAAGGTGTGGATCGATATCATCTTCATCATGCTAACAACGTATTCCTTCCGTTTTTCGAAGAAAGCGCAGTTTGTAAAGGATTTTCATCGATTGACATCTGTTTCTCCGAGGATTCTGATAAGGTTCCGAGCTGCATTTTGAAGTATTGCGCTCGAGAGCTTTGCCAACCTTAGACCTTCCTATTTATCTTGTCTCTCGAACTTTCTTGTCTCCCGTGATTTGAAACGAATCCTACTTTATTCCTTTTTACAAAAAATTTTCTGATCCCACGTCGAAAACTACCGGGGTGTTTGAGCCAAGGGGCGTCGTGCTTTTTCCCACAGTCCAGAATCCCACAAAGTCGTACGAATAATTCCAAGTCCAAATCCGAATGAAAGCCGATTGTCGTCAATGTGTAATTAGAGTTTATTTTCGGGTAGGGTATGTACAAAATGTTCGCATGCGAATAAAAGCGTATTAGCAAAAGAGCGGGAGTGGTGAGATCACGCACGAGAACGCGTCGCCGGGAGTGGGAGCGTGATCGTGGTGAACTTACGCGGGAGAGCGCGTCGCCGTGGGGAAAAATGCTCTTAAGTATGAGGGCGAGAGCGAGGGCAACCGCTTGTGTAACTGGACTGCTAACAGTGAAGTGTGGCTGGAATGCCCACAGAGTGGTGGCCCCGCCAGCGCCTTCCCCACTCTGAACACGGGGTATTGCAAAACTTTCTGCTATTCCTAAGCTGCAAGCGTACCTTGTTACTCGGCTTTCATATTGGCTTACAAACGGTTCACAGACTTCAGCAAAGCTTTTGATTCGGTTAATCATACTTTGCTGATCCATAAGCTTTCTTTATTAGGTTTTCCTACACATCTTGAAAACTGGATAGCGTCGTATCTGTCGAACCGCACACAGCTTATTGTGTTCTCTATGTGTTGTCAAATGTCATGAATTTAACCTCAAGTGTTCCTCAAGGATGTCATTTAGGTCCGCTGCTTTTCAATTTATTTTTTGAATGACCTAACTCAAATTATTTTTCCCTCTGTTACTTTAATGTATGATTTACCCATTGGTACCCGCACACTCGCCTTCAACTCGACCTTGACGAATGAAATATGTGGTGTTCGTCTAACCTGTTTTTTCTTAACTATTCCAAGTGTAAACTTATGACGTTTTACCGCCGTGCTCCACATTTGGTCTCATATTCTCTAGGACATCATTTTCTGGACCTAATTTCCTCATCGAATGACCTTGGAGTCCTCTTCGATAAGAAACTATGCTTCAACAGCCATACTTCCGTAATAGTCAACAAAGCTAAGGGAGTTTTAAGTGTCATTAAGCGTTGGTCAAAAGTTTGACGACCTATACATTATTAAAGATTATTAAACGTACAGTACGTTTTGTTGGTACGTCCGATATTGGAATACTGTTTCTGTGTTTAGAGCCCTCAAATATAAAGCTCAATCAATCCTTATTGAATCAGTGCAAAAACAATTTATAATCATTGCACTTAGGATTCTAAACTGGGACTCTGGGGAGACGGTTACCTCGAAACCGAGATAGGGTAAAATTACTACCTCCTTAATTACCTCCTTACACCATCGCAGAATTTGCAATGAGGTAATGTTTATGCACAAGCTCATTCTCGGGCTTGTTGTTTCACAAACTCTGCCCGGCAGAAATGCTTTGCGGTTCCATCCAGACCAACCCGTACTTTCCTACCTATCCGATTGCCCTTTTGTAGATCGAACTACGTCCAACACAACCCTTTCTATGTTTTATGTAATAATTACAACTCCTTCGTTCGTAAAATGTTCGTAAAATGTACTACCACCTAAACCTATCGAATTTGTAAACCCTTCTACCTTCAGGGTGGCCGTCAGCCACTCGGGTGATACAGGGGAATCACGGGTAATGGTCCGACCCGCGATCACTGTACTCCGGGCGGGGGCGGGGTTGCATGGGGCCGGGGCTTGCCCCAACCCGATGCTGCCACGCTCCAGCTTATGATGCAGTGGAATCGCGGGCGGTCCATCACCTGCCGTAACTGTACACACCAGTGGAAGTGCGACTATACTCTCCTCGTGAGGGCGGCTGGTAACAGGTCCTTGGTACGGTCAGGTCTCTGCCAAGGATGCTGGCTAATGGTAGTCGGGCGGAGAGAAGAAAACTCTCAGTGCAAATTACCCCAATCCTAGGTGGAACAGCATGCGCTGATGGATGCATGGCCGAGGGGGTGCTCGGTCGTTAGTATGCGAACTCTGGATACCTGCCGACCTCCAGTTTAAATCAGGCTTCCGGGGGCACGCGGGCTATGCCTCGGGTGACTAACCCCTTCCCGACTACTCGTGGGACCAAAATATGCCAATTCATTTAAATATCAAAAACAACACCGCAAAGGAGCTCGGTACTCCTCTGAAAGTACCGGAGGGACAAGACCATCCCTCTACATCAACGCCTGGGAAACCAGGTCCAAAGAAGACGGGGAAGGAGACTGAGTCGGTCCACCGTCTTCCAGCAGAATCCGCTGCGGGCAGGGCTCCGATAAGCCAATCCGGGCCCATCCACGTCGAGGGGCACCGGGGCCAAACCGGTCATCGAGGTGGCTGCTAAGCAGAGCGTTATCGCGGCTGGTAAGCGCCTCGCGACCGGGGAAACCACGGCAACCTCGGCAGGCAGCGGGTCTGCAGGCCAGGCAGGTAAGCCGTCCTACCAGGACAGGAGGCGCGCTGCCTTTATACTGGCCAACGACGATCCGGAGTATGTGGCATCGGCGAAGGGGATGGAGCAGAGGCTGTGGGCCAGCTCAATAATCCCAAACTTCCAACCAGCCAAATCCGGAAAGGGAGTAGCCAAGCCCCCTAACAAGCGGCAACGCTCGGCGGAGGTCAACGCCACACAGCCAGGCCAAGCCCAGCAAGCCAAGCGGGTGAAGACGCACCTGAACAACAGGTCTTTTGCGGAGGTGGCGAGGGGCAAAACCCTAGTTGACGTCCTGGACAGGGGCGCCAAGGACGGTAATGTGCCCCGTGACAAGTGGCACCTGGTGGACGCGGAGCTCCAGGACCGCTTCCTGGAGGAACTTTCCGAGAACGGTGGACCCCCGCCCAAATGTGAGGACGCCGGGTGGCATCAGGGCATGGTGAAAGCCATCGCCTGCCAAGATGCGCGCTCGGCGGCCCTATACATGAAGGCGGTGGCGGCGCTCAAGGAAGTTTATCCGGGGAGCCAAACTGGAGGCCGTACGCTGGGAGACGTCCCAAGCAGACCGAGGGCCCGAGCGTGGGTGTCGGTCAAACCTGCAGAACCTGAGAATATTCTCAAGGTTCTGCAGGTCTCTACCCCCCACCTTCCTACAGCCGATTGGAAGGTGGCCAAGGTCGAGGAGGTCGCAGGACAGAGGCGACAGATCATCCTCGTCCTGAACGAGGAGTCGCTGGTGCTCCTTGGAGAGTCGTCTGGAGTGGTGGACTACGGTTACCGTAAGGTGACCATAGTCCCCTACAAAAACGACTCGAAAGGAAAGCAAGTCGAGGTCCAGCCAGACCTCGAGTTTGAAGTCCCAGAAGCGGGGAGCCAACCCGAGGCGTCGGACGTGGCGTCTATGATATCAGACGATATCCTAGATCGCTACGAGTACGACGCGAGCGACCTGGCCAGAGGTCTCGGACGCATCGACGTCGGGGAGGACGACGACTCCCCGGAGAGCGACGTCGACACTACAGTGGTGGAGGCGAGTCTCAGGAATGTCCCTGACACTCCTGCAAATAAACCTCCACCATTGTAAGGCAGCATGCGCTGCCTTACTGCTCCCACCTAGCCAAGGGTGGGGCCGACATAGTCCTCATTCAGGAACCCTGGATCCTTGGAAACAGGGTCTCCGGTTTGAGGACTCCTGACTATAAGCTTTACTTAGCTGACTCCCCAGGTATAATACGCACCTGCATTCTTGCAAAAAAGAGAACTGCACTTATTTTTGCTCCCAAATTTCAGCAATGAAGTCCACACGGCGGTGAGCCTCGAGGGCCAGGAGCGCTCACTCCGCATCTGTTCGGCGTATATGGGTCACGACCAGCCAGACCCGCCTCCACATGCGCCCTTGAGGGCGCTCGTCGCAGACTGCGAGGCCAAGGACATCGGCCTTTTTAGTGGGATGCGACGCCAACGCTCACCACAGTCAGTGGGAAAGCACCGACACGAACGAACGGGGTGAGTTCCTTTAATTACTTACTGACCACACAGATGGTCATCTTAAACCGTGGGGATGATCCCACCTTCATTATTAAGAATCGCAAGGAGGTCCTGGACCTTAAGCTTGCCTATCATACGCTGCAGGATAATATAGTATCCTGGAAGGTCCTTGAAGAACACTCCTTCTCGGACCACAGGTACGTAGAAACTGTCTTCACGTTCACCATACCGAGACCAGCCCAGTTCCGTAACCTCCAGAGGACTAACTGGACTCGCTATGTGGACCTTCTTAGCCAAACTCTCCCTGAGACACCACCTAGGGGAGGTCGTTTACCGACGCCTGCAACGCAGCGCTGGACAAAGCCTGCCCACCCGGAAAAACCAGAGGTCGGAAGAAACCGGCATGGTGGACTCCGACGCTGGGAGAGCTCCGGCGATCCTAACGGAGACTTTTAACAAAGCGAAAGCTCTTAACGTTGAACAGAACTGGACCGAATACAAGGCAAGTCTGTCAACCTATAATAAAGAACTCAGGAAAGCCAAACGCGCGTCGTGGCGCAAGTTCTGCACCGAAATCGAGAGTAACTCCGAAGCCTCGCGCTTACGCAAAGTACTCTCCAAATCAACCCCAACTTTGGGGTATTTGAGGAAGGCCGACCAATCCTGGACGACATCCAGTTCCGAGTCGCTAAGCCTCCTTCTTAGTACACATTTCCCAGGATGCGCTGTGAACAGACCAACCTACGGAGCGCATCCCTCTAACGTCCCAGGCTTAATTCTGAACCTGCTAAGTCAGGAGAATATATCCTGGGCTATAAAAAGCTTCAAGCCCTACAAATCCGTGGGACCAGACGGCATCATCCCCTGCCCAGCTGATCCAAGCCGGACAAAGAGACATAAATTGGCTCAAACGGATTTACGAGGGGATTTTCTCCCACGGACAAATCCCGAGGACATGGCTTCGAGCCAAAGTTGTCTTCATACCCAAGGCAGGCAAGTCCTCGCACACTGCCCCTAAAGATTTCAGACCAATAAGCCTGTCGTCTTTCCTCCTGAAGGCGATGGAACGGCTTTTAAGTTTGCATCTCAGGGCGACCATATCGCCGAATCAAATCTCTGATTCTCAACATGCCTATCGGAGGGAAGATCCACCGAAACGGCCCTACACGCGATCACATCGATCATCGAATCGTCCCTCAGCTGCAAGGAGTATACCCTGGTAGCCTTCGCCCTTGACATTGAAGGGGCTTTCAATAACATCATCCCGTCCGCCATCACGAGAGCACTGACTGACCTGGGGTTGACTCCCGGACGGTGAGTCTCATCGATCAGATGCTGCAATGCAGGACCGTTGAGGCATCACTGGGGACGTCAACATCTACCAGGTTTGTCAACAGAGGCACCCGCAGGGCGGAGTCCTCTCGCCCCTCCTATGGACCGCAGCAGTGAATGTACTGCTGCGGGAGATAGAGGGTGGCGGTTGCCGCGTGGTGGCGTATGCGGATGATGTCGCTTTAGCATTTCTCTGGGAAGTTTCGACAGACCCTATGCGAGTGCATGACAAGCACTCTCACAAACCTGTCACAATGGGCAGCCAAATGTGGGCTGAGTGCCAACCCATCTAAGACGGAACTTGTACTATTCACCAGGAAATACAAGATTCCGACACTTACCCCACCGAAACTATGCGGAGAGCCGCTAGTTTTCAGTAACCAGGCCAAATACCTTGGCCTCATCCTCGATAGGAAGCTCGACTGGAAGCTGAGCATAGAGGACAGGGTGAAGAAGGCCACAGTAGCCCTCTACACCTGCAGAAAAACCATCGGTCTAAAGTGGGGCATGACCCCGTGCATAGTCCGATGGCTATACACCGCCATCATACGACCAATCCTGATCTACGGGGGTAGTGGTCTGGTGGCCAGCCCTGGACAAGAAAACTTGTCTTGATAAACTCACAAGAGTCAAACGAATGGCAGAGCTATGCATAACTGGCGGACTTCGCACTACCCCAAGTGAAGCCCTCGATACCATGTTGTACCTTCTACTGCTCCACCTAGCCAAGGGTGGGGCCGACATAGTCCTCATTCAGGAACCCTGGATCCTTGGAAACAGGGTCTCCGGTTTGAGGACTCCTGACTATAAGCTTTACTTAGCTGACTCCCCAGGTATAATACGCACCTGCATTCTTGCAAAAAGAGAACTGCACTTATTTTTTGCTCCCAAATTTCAGCAATGAAGACCACACGGCGGTGAGCCTCGAAGGCCAGGAGCGCTCACTCCGCATCTGTTCGGCGTATATGGGTCACGACCAGCCAGACCCGCCTCCACATGCGCCCTTGAGGGCGCTCGTCGCAGACTGCGAGGCCAAGGACATCGGCCTTTTAGTGGGATGCGACGCCAACGCTCACCACAGTCAGTGGGGAAGCACCGACACGAACGAACGGGGTGAGTTCCTTTTTAATTACTTACTGACCACACAGATGGTCATCTTAAACCGTGGGGATGATCCCACCTTCATTATTAAGAATCGCAAGGAGGTCCTGGACCTTACGCTTGCCTCTCATACGCTGCAGGATAATATAGTATCCTGGAAGGTCCTTGAAGAACACTCCTTCTCGGACCACAGGTACGTAGAAACTGTCTTCACGTTCACCATACCGAGACCAGCCCAGTTCCGTAACCTCCGGAGGACTAACTGAACTCGCTATGTGGACCTTCTTAGCCAAACTCTCCCCTGAGACACCACCTAGGGAGGATTTCTCAGGGGAGACCACGACTCGTCTGGTAAAGGTTTTACCGACGCCTGCAACGCAGCGCTGGACAAAGCCTGCCCACCCGAAAAACCAGAGGTCGGAAGAAACCGGCATGGTGGACTCCGACGCTGGGAGAGCTCCGGCGATCCTAACGGAGACTTTTAACAAAGCGAAAGCTCTTAACGTTGAACAGAACTGGACCGAATACAAGGCAAGTCTGTCAACCTATAATAAAGAACTCAGGAAAGCCAAACGCGCGTCGTGGCGCCAGTTCTGCACCGAAATCGAGAGTAACTCCGAAGCCTCGCGCTTACGCAAAGTACTCTCCAAATCAACCCCAACTTTGGGGTATTTGAGGAAGGCCGACCAATCCTGGACGACATCCAGTTCCGAGTCGCTAAGCCTCCTTCTTAGTACACACATTTCCCAGGATGCGCTGTGAACAGACCAACCTACGGAGCGCATCCCTCTAACGTCCCAGGCTTAATTCTGAACCTGCTAAGTCAGGAGAATATATCCTGGGCTATAAAAAGCTTCAAGCCCTACAAATCCGTGGGACCAGACGGCATCATCCCTGCCCAGCTGATCCAAGCCGGACAAAGAGCCATAAATTGGCTCAAACGGATTTACGAGGGGATTTTCTCCCACGGACAAATCCCGAAGACATGGCTTCGAGCCAAAGTTGTCTTCATACCCAAGGCAGGCAAGCCCTCGCACACTGCCCCTAAAGATTTCAGACCAATAAGCCTGTCGTCTTTCCACCTGAAGGCGATGGAACGGCTTTTAAGTTTGCATCTCAGGGCGACCATATCGCCGAATCAAATCTCTGATTCTCAACATGCCTATCGGAGGGGAAGATCCACCGAAACGGCCCTACACGCGATCACATCGATCATCGAATCGTCCCTCAGCTGCAAGGAGTATACCCTGGTAGCCTTCCTTGACATTGAAGGGGCTTTCAATAACATCATCCCGTCCGCCATCACGAGAGCACTGACTGACCTGGGGTTGACTCCCGGACGGTGAGTCTCATCGATCAGATGCTGCAATGCAGGACCGTTGAGGCATCACTGGGGACGTCAACATCTACCAGGTTTGTCAACAGAGGCACCCCGCAGGGCGGAGTCCTCTCGCCCCTCCTATGGACCGCAGCAGTGAATGTACTGCTGCGGGAGATAGAGGGTGGCGGTTGCCGCGTGGTGGCGTATGCGGATGACGTCGCTTTAGCATTCTCTGGGAAGTTTCGACAGACCCTATGCGAGTGCATGACAAGCACTCTCACAAACCTGTCACAATGGGCAGCCAAATGTGGGCTGAGTGCCAACCCATCTAAGACGGAACTTGTACTATTCACCAGGAAATACAAGATTCCGACACTTACCCCACCGAAACTATGCGGAGAGCCGCTAGTTTTTCAGTAACCAGGCCAAATACCTTGGCCTCATCCTCGATAGGAAGCTCGACTGGAAGCTGAGCATAGAGGACAGGGTGAAGAAGGCCACAGTAGCCCTCTACACCTGCAGAAAAACCATCGGTCTAAAGTGGGGCATGACCCCGTGCATAGTCCGATGGCTATACACCGCCATCATACGACCAATCCTGATCTACGGGGTAGTGGTCTGGTGGCCAGCCCTGGACAAGAAAACTTGTCTTGATAAACTCACAAGAGTCCAACGAATGGCAGAGCTATGCATAACTGGCGGACTTCGCACTACCCCAAGTGAAGCCCTCGATACCATGTTGTACCTTCTACCTGTAGAACTTATGGGGGAAAAAGGTTGCAACACTCTCCGCCCTTAGAATGAGGGAATCCAATCTGTGGAAAACCACCACGGTTGGCCATTCGGGAATACTAATAAAACTCCCGCAACTTCCAGAGAGGACAGACTACTGCATCCCAAGTGACTACCTCTCGACGCCTTTCCAGGTATCCATCCCACACAGGGAGGACTGGGAGAGGGGCGAACCTGGACCTGCGAACGCGATCCACATCTACACTGATGGCTCAAAATTAGACGGCCGCGTGGGAGGGGGCGTCTTCTGCGATGAGCTCAACATCAGTCTCTGCTTCAGACTTCCGACCACTGCAGCGTGTTCCAGGCAGAGGTCTTAGCCATAAAGGAGGCCATTTCCATCGTCTCTAAACTATCTTTAGACGGACACTCGGTGTGCGTCTTCTCGGACAGCCAAGCGGCCCTAAAGGCTCTTGGCTCTATTTCGTCGAACTCAACGACCGTAAACGACTGTCGCAGGTCTCTAAATGAGACCGCAGAGCAGCTAGATCTCTCCCTAATTTGGGTCCCTGGACATAGGGACATTGTCGGGAACGATGCCGCCGACGAGCTAGCCAGGCGGGGCACTACTGTACCTCTCCTTCCGGAGAGGGAGCAAGTGGCAATGCCTCTAGCTACGTGCAGGCTATTAACACATGAGGCTTTCGAGCAAATTGCTGACAGGCGATGGCAGCTGACCATCACATGCAGATCTTCAAGAGCGATTTGGCCAAATCGTTCGAAAAAGCGCTCGGAAGAGCTTTATAGACTCAGCAGAGAACATTGCTCCGCCGTCACCCGAGCCATCACGGGGCACTGGCAGATCGGCACACATGCTGCACGACTGTCGATACCTCACAACGACTTCTGCAGAAGTTGTAGGGACGAGGAGGAGGAGGAGTCGGTTCATCACTTCTTCTGTCTCTGCCCGGCCCTGGGAAACCGAAGACTACGGTTCCTCGGGGCCCCTTTTCCTTACAGATATTTCGGACCTTTCCGAAATCAAACCGGGGGACTCTGTCCAAGTACATCCAAGCCACCGGATGGGACTGCCCTTAGCTCGGCACTAAGTTGCTCACCACGGCTTGGGCCAGGAGAAGGGGGCTCGCGCCCATGCGGCATCACAATGGTCCACTAACTGGACCAAGTGAGCGGGGGGGGAGGCCTCTCCCCCTCCGCTACCGCCTTAACCTAACCTAACCTCTACCTTCATTCCCTCTATTTAATTTTAACTAATCTAGATAATAATTAGCAGATAATTTTTAATTAATTGAATAAATAAATGAGAGAGCAGCTACCCTGATAGGGTACGAAAACTTCGTATTCCGCTATCGCTGCGTGGCGCCTGGAGGCATTATTCTCTTGTTTGCCATCACACTCTAGTATGAACTTGACCATAAATAATGCCGAGACATTGGCCAACGGCAATAATAAAGATGGATTAGTTTTATGTTCTTTATTTACCGACCAAATGGAGCGGTCAAAAATCAAATTGAATCTAAAATATTGTGCTTTACTTGCCCTCCCAGCTTGGGTAGCACTGCCTGTGCAGCGGTTTCCAATTCTGTCCCGTCAGAAGCTCGTGCAGACGTCTTCGACGACCCGTGGATGTTGCAACAAACTAAATTGATGTTGCCCATCCACTATAGTGCGGGGTCAGCGATCTTTCAAACTAGAATTCCGCTGAAAACCTGCAGCTGGTTGGAAATGTAAGCTTACACCTGAAATTAAAGAATGTTGCTTTTGAAAGCTTAATATTTCCCATAAGGTATGCTGAAGCTAAAAACATTTCAAGTCCACATTAAACGAGAACGAACATGTTGAGTCGCGAAACTACTTTTATACCCGTACTCGAAGAGTAAAAGTGTATATTGTATTTGTGGTAAAAGTGGATTTGTGTATCGCACAGAAGGAGGCGTTTTCGACCCCATACATATTCTTGATCAGCATCAATAGCCAAGTCGATAGAACCATGTCTGTAAGTTCGTCCGTCTGTCTGTCCGTGCGTCCGTCCGTCTGTCCGTCTTGTTTGCCGCCCAGTTCTCGGTGACTATAGTAAACCACATTATTTTTCAGACTTATGTGTTATCTCAGTCCTACAAGTGCATTCGAAATTTCTCCCCGCTTCCTTCCGAACTAACAAAGGGCCCACATCTGTGGAGTCTACAATTTTGAAGATAACAGAAAATGAAAAATGCAGAATCATAGAGAAATCCCATTTCTAATTAAGCCTGAATCTGAATCGTATCGGATCTTCTCTTTGTAGTGACCAGACGTGTTTTTTATCTTGCGCTCCGCTTTTTTCTTTTATCTTTTACAAACAACCGGTGTTTGGCCTAATAAATTAACTAAATATATTCTGAACTGATTTGCTATCCAAATCTGTGGGTGCATGCCTAGTTTTTGTGTATAAACACAACGTTTTAAATCAATTTTGTGCGTCGGTTAATTGTATTGTTGTTGTTGCTTCCAGTAAGTTCCAAAATTTGGCCGATCTCTTGTTTTAGCTTTTGTCTAGCAAGTCTCTCTATCACCCAAACTCGACTAACTGTTCTTTCTCTCTCGCTTTTAAGCCTTTTGTGCAGTAGCTCTCTCACTTACAAGCTGTGGCAGCAGTTCTCTTTCTTTTTTTTCAATTTCTTCTTTAAGCATAGCTTTTAGAAATTGCTTGCACTTTGGTCTGATTGCTATTTGTTTTGAACTTTCTTTTTATTCTTGAAAACAAATTTAAAAAACATTAATTATGGAATTTTCTGTGGTCTGCGCTAAAAAAACCTGCAAGAAGCAGATCACTCACGTTCAGCCGAATATACCTTGCTGGCTTTGCGACAGCGTAGTGCACGCAAAGTGTGCGGGTATTTCTGGCCGTGTGGGTGATGCCATTTCCCAACGCAACGGACTGCATTATAGTTGTGAGGAATGCCGTTTAATCGAAAATGAAATTCGCTCGTTTATGAGGCAGACGAGGAGTGGCTTTAAGGAGCTGATCGTGGGCTTTAAGACGCACAAGATCGGCTCTTAGCCATGGAAACCTAGTACAGCAGCTTACAGCTGCTGGCTGAGTCTCCGCGGCGCAAGAAGTCCACTCCGCGGGACTTGCAAGTGCCAACTGCCTCACGGACGCCGTCTTCCGAAAAACTAATTCCGACCACTACGCCAGTGCAGCAGTTGCCAAGGGCAACGATCGCTGCTGGTGATGCACATTCGGTAGCCGAATGCATCACCTCGGAGAACATGCAGCCGACTGAAGCGTCCGTGTCCGTAGAGTCCGTACCAAAACCCATAGTAATCCCATCCATTACGAACCCGCCAGTTGATGTACGTCCGGGACCACCGGATATTGCCATCACAGGTACCGCACCTGTGGTGCCAAAACCACTGGTGTCCCACCAAAGCGGCAAGTTTTTGTCTCTCGGCTTGCCCCTGATCTTACATCTAATGATGTAACTGCTTTTATACAAAGTAGAATAAAAAACCGATGGCCTAAAGATGAAGAAGTTTAATTTCGCTTATGCCAGGAAGATAGCTTCTTTTGAGATAAGCGTCTCCCCATCTCATTTCGACACCATTTGTTTTGCGAATTTTTGGCCGGAGCACTTGGTTGTGAAAGAGTATAAATCTAAGAAGAACAATAGGTACCCATCCAAAAAAAACTTTTTCCTCCCTTTTAGTTACTTACCAGAATGGTAGCTTACGTAGTAAGCTCAGCACTCTCTATTTTGAAAGTTTGACATTTTTGTCCCATATTATTGTGTTAACTGAAACATGGTTAAAACCGGACATCCTTAGTTACGAAGTTTTGGCAGATCGGTACAAAATATTAAGAAATGACCGTTCGTTTCGACGTGGAGGAGGGGTCCTCATCGCAGTGGACTCTAACTTCACGTCGGAACATTTCATATTCCTGGTTCAACAAGACCTGGAATTTCTGTGCATAAAACTAATTTTTCCAGCCTTTTCTATTTTCATTACCTGCTCGTACATTACACCGTCTTCGGATATCTCTATATACGAGCAGCACCTGTCCGCTTTAAAAACTGTTTCTTCCTCGCTATCACATAAAGACCACATGATAGTTCTGGGGGATTTCAATTTGCCAGGCATTGTTTGGTCTTCGTTAAACGAGTCGAATAACCTTGTGCCCAAATCACGACATGACTTTATTGACTGCTTGCTAGACCTGTCCCTGTCTCAAGTCAACCATGTGAAAAATTCCTTGGGTCGATTGCTCGATCTCTGCTTCGTCTCGGATCCGACCAAAGAGTTGTTAACCCGAGCCCTTCCGCTCACTATACCTGAAGACTCCTACCATCCTACTTTCGAAGTATCGGTCGATATTGGTCCTTCTGTATTGGATCGATCAGGTAAGGTTTCTCAACGTGTCCGCTGCTTTCGTAAGGCCGAGCTTACGAAGCTTAATAGCCTGATTAGGGATTTCGATTGGTCTGTACTTGTGCACTGACGTTATGAAAGGCAAAAACATTTTCTATAATGTACTTGACACACTCTTTGATTCTTGTGTCCCATATTGTTGTCCGATTAGATCTGGGATGCCCCCTTGGTTTGCCAAAGAGCTATCCAGTCTAAAAAACATAAAATCAAGACATTATACAAAATTTCAAGAAGTTGGCTCTCGTTTATTATTCCTCTCCATAAGAAAGGTATTAAGTCTGACGCAATGAATTACAAAGGTATATCGAATTTATCCGCTATTCCTAAAATGTTTGAGAAAAATTTTAACCCCGCACTTGCAACATCTCTGCAAATCACTTATATCTCCAGCTCAGCACGGATTTATAAGGCGACGATCAACAACTACAAATTTACTAGAGTTTACATCTTTTTTATTATTAAAGGATTCCATGGTAACATGCAGACGGATGTCATTTATACCGATTTCAGTAAAGCATTCGACTCTGTAAACCATTCCCTTTTAGCACAAAAAATCTTACAGTTTAGGTTTTCCGCCCAATTTTTTGATATGGGTTTCCAGCTACCTTTGCTCTAGGTCTCAAAGAGTCCTCTTCAAAAACTTTTTGTGTTCACTTGTTCAGGTTACTTCTGGAGTACCACAGGGCAGCCATCTTGGCCCCCCTTTTTTCACACTCTTCATTAATGAAGATTTGTTCAGTATTAACAAACTCTCGAGCACTCATGTATGCAGATGACGTTAAACTCTGTGTCCAGTATAAGGACATTTCATTTCACTCTCGCTCGAAATCCGATCTCAATAACTTTCAGTCATGGTGTTATGCAAATATGTTACACCTGATTGCCTCGAAATGTAATGCATTTCATCGCTCCAGCCCCTTGTTGGTTTACACCCTCTGCGGTGGTTCTCTTTGCGAGAATTACAATGGTTGATGATTTTGGTGTTAAAGTAGACCCCAAGTTACAATTTTCTGAACAGATTTCTTCCATGGTAAATAAAGCCATGGGAGTTTTGGGTTTATAAATAGGTGGTCAAAGGAATTTGACGACCCCTATATAACGAAGACTCTCTATATTTCGCTTTTTCGTCCGATTTTAGAGTACGGCTCGTGTGTAAGGTGCCCTCAGTACAAAGTACACCAAGACCGTATAGAATCAGTCCAGAAAAACTTTTTACTTTTGTTCTGCGTGTGGCTCAACTGGGATGAAGGTGTGAGACAACCTTCTTACTTTAAATAATACTAAATACTAAATAATACTTTAAACTACTTTTGCTCTTCGTGGCGTCAACTGGGATGAAGGTGTGAGACTGCCTTCTTACTCTTTTGCAGATTGCTCTTCATAGACCTTCCATCCTTACTTAATCGTAGAAAAATGCTTGGTGTGATTTTCATGCACAACTTGATCAGAGGTGACATCGACAGCCCTGACTTGTAGAGCCGCATAAACTTCACGATTCCTATTAGATCCTCTAGAAATTTTATTCCTTTGTACCACTGTGTAGATCGAATTATTCCTTGCATGAACCGTTTCGGATCTTATGCTCGGATTATAATTCGTTCTACCATATAATATCCACCACAAAATCACTTCCCCTACTTAAATCACTAATAATAACATACCTTGCACGTAATTAGTAATATTCTTTTGTAACTTTGCATGTTTAGCGTTGTGTTTAGCCCTAATTTTTCCTCGAATATTAGTCTAACACCTATCTTTCGGTTGTGCGGGAGGAGGGCTGCGTATCTGCCAGGGATCCTCGCGTAACAGGCTTCGGCTTGATGTCGCATGGGCCTCTTGATGGTGCAGTCAACGTCAACGTCCTAAAGATAGGAAAAAAAAAAAGATCGATTGATATTTTGGAGCTTTAATTGTATAATCGTGTGATCCTTCGCGGGCTGGAGCGCATTTTTGGTCAAGCTTAGGTCTATGCTAATAAATTTAATAATTACACTCTTAATCTGATTTTCTATCAAAATCCGCGGGTGCATGCCTATATTTTGTGTATAAACACGACGTTTTTAACAGATCACTCACGATCAGCCGAACATACCTTTCTGGCTTTGCGACATCGTAGTGCACGCAAAGTGTGCAGGTATTTCTGGCCGTGTGGGTGATGCCATCTCACAACGCAACGGCTTGCATTATAGTTGCGAGGATTGCCGTGCGGTAGAAAGCGAAATGCGCTCGTTTATGAGGCAGACGAGGAGTGGCTTTAAGGAGCTGATTGTGGGCTTTAAAAGCAATACGATCGGCTTTAGCCATGGACACTCAGTTCAGCAGTTTACAGCTGCTGGCTGAGTCTCCGCGGCGCAAGAAGTCCACTCCACGGGACTTGCAAGTGCCAACTGCCTCACGCCCGCCGTCATCTGAAAAAACTAACTCCGACCACTACGCCAGTGAAGCAGTTGATTTCATTTGCCACCCAAGGGCAACGATCGCTGCTGGTGATGCAGATTCGGTAGCCGAATGCATCGTCTCGGAGAACATGCAGCCGACTGTAGCGTCCGTGTCCGTAGAGTCCGTACCAAACTCCATGGCTATCCCATCGATTACGAACCCACCAGTTGTTGAACGTCCGGGACCACCGGACATTGCCATCACAGGTACCGCACCAAAACCACTGGTGGGTGTCCCACCAAAGCGGCAAGTTTTTTGTCTCTCGGCTTGCCCCTGATCTTACATCTAATGATGTAACTGCTTTTATACAAAGCAAAATAAAAGACGAAGGCCTAAAGGTGGAGAAGTTTAATTTCGCTTATGCCAGGGAGATTCTTTTTTAAGATAAGCGTCTCCCCATCTCATTTCGACACCATTTGCTCTGACAATTTTTGGCCGGAGCACTTGGTTGTGAAAGAGTATAAAGCTAAGAAGAAGAATAGGCCCCCCATAACTCTCCCCGACAGTCTTATGAAAGGCACAAACATTTTCTATAATGTACTTGACACACTCTTTTGATTCTTGTGTCCCATATTTTGTCCGATTAGATCTGGGAAGCCCCTTGGTTTACCAAAGAGCTATCCAGTCTAAAAAAAACACATAAAATCAAGACTTTATAAAAAATTTCAAGAAGTTGGCTCTCCTTCCTTCTCTCTCGCTATGTAATAGCTCGGTCAAATTTCACCATTGTAAACGCTCAATGCTACAAAAATTACCTAGCTCGATGCAGGATGCGCTTTTCTCAGGACCCTAAACAGTTTTACAGCTTCGTTAACAGAGAAAGAGTAAAACGTCCGCACATCCATCCTCGCTATCATTTCATAATTCGTCGGCAAACAATGATCAGGCCATTGCCGATCATTTTGCACAATTTTTCAAAACAACTTATTCCCATGAAAGCTACTCTGGTCAGCCGTATCCATACAGTTTACCCAGATCGAACGGCATTTTCAGCCCTACGTGAAATGAAAGCTCACTGCCTTCGACTAGTTAAGCCGGTGTTCTCACCGGGTCCTGACGGAGTCCCCGCCTGTGTACTCAGGTACTGCGCCGACGCTCTGTGTGGACCCCTGCTTAAACTATTCACCCTATCCCTTAACTCCTCCTGTTTCCCTCCGATCTGGAAGAATCGTTCATTATTCCTCTCCATAAGAAAGGTAGTAAGTCTGACGCAATGAATTACAAAGGTATATCAAATTTATCCGCTATTCCTAAAATGTTTGAGAACATTTTAACCTCGCACTTGCAACATCTCTGCAAATCACTTATATCTCCACCTCAGCACGGATTTAAAAGGCGACGATCAACAACTATAAATTTAGTACATCTTTTATAATTAAAGGCTTCCAAGCCTCCTTTAACATGCAGACGGATGTCATTTACACCGATTTTAGTAAAGCATTCGACTTTGTAAGCCATTCCCTTTTAGCACAAAAACTTTACATTTTAGGGTGTCCGCCCAATCTTTTGAAATGAATTTCCAGCTACCTTTGCTCTAAGTCTCAAAGAGTCCTCTTCAAAAACTATTTGGCTTCACCTGTTCAGGTTTCTTCTGGACATCTAGGCCCCCTACTTTTAGGGCCTGCTTCATTATTAACAAACTCTCGAGTATTCATGTTTTCATATACACCCTCTGCGGTGGTTCTCTTGCGAGAATTACATGGGTTGAACACTAGAACAAATGTCTACCATGGTAAATAAAGCCATGGAAGTGCTTGGGTTTATAAAGAGGTGATGAAAGGAATTTGACGATCCCTATATAACGAAGGCTCTCTATTTGACGATTGAAGTGTTTGATTTATAGAAACACAATTGTTAGCAAATGAAACTCATATAATTTATTTCTTTAACACGTTGATGTGCAATGACTGCACCATCAAGTGGCCCATGCGACACAAAGCCGAATGTTCGGCTCTCGCTTGTTCTTCCGATTTTAGAATATGGCTCTTGTGTATGGTGCCCTCTGTACAAAGTACACCAAGACCGGAATCGGTCCAGAAAAACTTTTGGGATGAAGATGTGAGACTGCCTTCTTACTCTCGAAGATTGCTCTTAATATACCTTCCATCCTTACTTAATCGTAGAAAAATGCTTGGTGTGATTTTCATGTACAACTTGATAAGGGGTGACATCGACAGCCCTGACTTGTTGAGCCGCATAAACTTCACGATTCCTATTAGATCCTCTAGAAATTTTATTCCTTTGTACCTTTTACTGTGTATATCGAATTATTCCTTGTATGAACTGTTTCGTATCTTATGCTCGGACTATAATTCGTTCTACCATATAATATCGACCACTAAATCACTACTTAAATCACTAATACTAACATACCTTGCCCGTAATTAGTAATATTTTTGTAACTTTGCATGTTTAGCGTTGTGTTTAGCCCTAATTTTTCCTCGAATATTAGTCTAACACCTATCTTTCCTGCATGTTCGCGATCGTCATTCGGCAGCGCCCCTCGGTCGGTTGGGCGGGAGGAGGGCTGCGTATCTGCCAGGGATCCGAGCGTAACAGGCATCGGCTTGGTGTCGCATGGGCCACTTAATGGAGCAGTCATTGCACATCAACGTGTTAAAGAAAAAAATTATATGAGTTTCATTTGCTAACAATTGTGTTTCTATAAATCAAACACTTCAATCGTCAAATAGACTTTCTCTAGCAATTTGTTAGTGCTTTTTTTTCATTGCGCTTTGAATAACTTCTCTCTGTGCTCATCGCTCGTGCACCTGCTGCATCGCCTACGTACACACGCTCTGGATCGCGCAAGTGCGAGCTCTCTTGCTCTCACAATCTCTCGACTTCGCCTGCATTCTTTTGGAATAGCTTTTTCGGCGTCTCTACTTCCGTGAGCTTCAACGTTTGTTTTCGTCGCCTCGCTGGCTCGTCTGCTGCTGCTTCTGCTGATCGTCGCTCGCTCTGCTGCATTCTCTCTCACATAGCTTGCGCTCACACTAACAGTTTGCGTCCTTCTTCGTGAAAATAAATATTGTCTGCAGTGCAAAAGAAATGCGAATTTGTTTGCACCATTGTCGGCGATGTATTCCTTAGTTGCTGGTTTTGTGACAATTTCGCCCACATAAAATGTGCTGTGGGTGGCTATCTTGGTCGGCTACATGATCTAATCTCAAAACGTGTCGGTCTGACCTGTTCATGTTTGGCTTGCAGGGAGATTGAGTCCGAAATGCGTACGTTTATGCGACAGACTAATACTGGTTTTCCGGATGTCCGGAAGCAATTTGTCGCTGTCAACGAGAAGTTCCTGACCTTGGAATCACAATTTCTTGGCCTCAAACTTTTGAGTGAATTTCCTAGGCGGAAAATCCCCAGCAACGACAACAACGACTTCTCGCCACCTATTGGAGTCGGAACGCCTTCTTCTCACCTACATACATGGGATTCCTTGGCTTCGCAAAGTGGAATCATCAATCCGTTTCTCACACCGACCAACAATGCAGCGGCACTTACTGCATCCATCACTGCTACAGACACCGCTGTGAGAGCTTCCAATGAGCGTTCCACCCTTCCTGCCACCGTTCCCGTTTCATCAGTTTCTATAGACGCTGCCCTCGTTTCTGATCTGGGATTCACTGTCATCACTGGCTCATTACCTGCTACGCCCTGCTACCAAATAGTCCTATCATCGCTTCTTCTATTCTAAATGCTGTCGCTCCACTAAAATCTTTTTTCGTTTCCCGACTTATGGCATCGGCTACGGAAGATCTGGTTAGGGATTTTATCTTCTCTAAATCAAACATCTCTGAATAATGTTTGATTGGTCTTTTAGTTACTAAATTTAACTTTAAAGTTAAACGTAATATTTCTTCTTTCAAAATCCTTGTCCCTGACATACATGCAGAGCTCGCAAATAACTGTCGATAACTGTTTTTTTTTCCTTGCGATCTCGTTCCGAGCACAACCGAAAAAGTTCATGCTCTCTCGCTCTCGCTCTGAGCAAGAGACTTTTGCTGTCTTCATTTATGTTTTCTGTTGAGCGCTTTTCGTTGAGCTCTTTGTATGTCGCTCTTTCAATGACCAGTGCGTAAAGAGCGGAACGAGAAACGCTCGCACAATGAGAGTCAGCAAAAGACCGATTGACCGAAAAACTCAACGCAAACTCACGACTCACGATCGCAATTCATATATTTCGTCTGCAAAACGATTTGCTTGCCTATGCGTATACCATATGTATATATGTATACCAATACATACGCAAAAGACCTTTTGCTTCACTGAACACGACAAAACGGTCTTGGAACAACCGAAACAAAACAGAATAGAAAAAAACGGTTTCGCTCTGATCGCGAGCGAGCTGATTCAAGAACCCATAAATCGGTTGCTCTCTGAGTCTTTTCGTAAAGTGTCAGGAAAAAACTGTTATTAGCAGACAACGAGAAACGGTCGACAGTTATTTGCGAGCTCTGCATACATGTTAATAGTGTGCTCGACCCCTCTTTCCCTTCCGGTACATACTATTTGTCATGTGTTTACCAATCATTCCCCTATTCCTGAACTCCGAGTGGGTGTCCTTCCAACACCATCTCTTGCAGTTTTAAATTCGGCCCCAAAAAACTGATTTCTCTAAAGATAACTTATCAGAATGTACGCGGCTTGTGCAGTAAGCTCAACCAATTATATACTGACAGTGCATGTTTCGAGACTGATGTAATCGCTTTATCTGAAACCTGGCTCAACCCATATATTTATAATTCCGAGATCTTCGTTGATAAATTTAATATTTATCGGTCAGATCGTCCATTTCGCGGTAGTGGTGTCCATGTGGCGGTACGTTCAGATATACAGTAGCGGACAACGAAATCCGGACAGGCAAAAAAATGTTCGTTTCGTAAATTTTTTTAAATTGTGTTTATTGTTTTAAGACAATTTGTATTAAACTTATTGTTTGTAGGAGGGTGGATATCCCGGCAGTATTCCCAGTAAAAACGATCGGGGGCGTCACTTCAATGTGGCTTATATTTATTGCGGGTAAAACGGGGTTCACAAGTGGGGCTGGTATTGGGTGTTGCGGCTGAGTTCGTCTGTGTAGATCGAAATGACAGCTCAAGCCAGGCCTACGGCTAGAGGCCCAGGTGAAGAGACGAGTCGACCGCGCTCAAGAGCGCGAGAGCGAACACCACGAGAGAGCGCGCGAGCTAACAGCGCGCTGTTACCTCCGCTAACAGCGCTGCTGCCCTCAACATCCTCCCCTCCTTGCAGGACTGCAACATCCCATCCTACGGGAGCGTGCAGGCCCCGGACACAATCCATCCAAAGACCGTGCTTTGGGCCACCGGAAGGCCGTCTCCTCGCGCGAGGAACCCGGGTTGGATCACTTTCGGGTAGACGTCCGCTCCCAACACGAGAGAGATGGTAGACGGGCGATGGAATTGCTCATTGGCAAGGCGGATGTCGTCGAACCTGGCCCGAGTCGCCTCGCTCAAAGGTCGCAGCGGTGTGCGGACGCGCAAACGGGGCTCCATCTTGAGGACCACGTCCAATTGAACCTCGCCTGTCCTGGCGCGGATGATGGCGGTGGCGACATTCTCAGCGCCGATGCGGGTGCTGGGCAACTTCAGGTCGGTGGCCAAGGATGCGTCAATGCAGCTCACCGGCGTGCACGGGTCGATGAGCGCCGTCATCTCATGGGTCTTTTGTCCCATGTGCACGACCACCTGGGCCGTCGGGAGAAAGTTTATGCTCCGGTGCTGGAGCAGCGTGTCGACCGATGGCGCCAGATTTCCCACGATGGGGCGGCGATCAGCTCGGGGCACTGGAGCGGTAGGCGGACCCGGAGCCGCCGCTGACGACTCTGAGCGGGCTCGACGGCTGGCGGACCCTGCCTTTGCGCGTCTGATGGGAATCCGGGGGCGGCGAGCGGCTCGGGCCACAGGAGCTGGAGACGGAGCTCGCACCGGACGTGGGGACTCCGAGCGAGCTGGACGCTGGGACGGTCGCATGTGGAGTAACGTGTGGTGGCTTTTGTGGCACACCTTGCACCGGCCGCCACTTCGGCAATCCTTGCCGGAGTGCTGATGAGCCAGGCAGTTCTGGCAATGCCGGTTCGCCAACACAGCTCGGAGCCTCTTGGCCGCGCTCAGCTTGAGGAAGCTGCGGCAGTCCCGTAGCGGATGGCTTCCGGAACAGACACGGCAGCTGTAGGAAGCCTTCGTTCGTGCCCGTCTGCTCCCTGAGGTGTGGGTGTCCCGGGGTTGTGGAGCCATCTTAATCTGGAGGCAAAAAAACAGCTGTTATGGAAAAGAAGAAGCGGAGACGCATTAGTTCGTGATAGGAACAGGTGACAGGCACTCTCGCCGTACAGTTGGCAGAATGCACGAGGGCGTTCTGGAGACGAAAACAAAACAACAACAGAAACGGGAGTGGAACAGTGGACGAGGACAGGCCCTTTTTCAACGGACTAGGCATTCCGTTACTGTTGTGCGGGACGAGGGAGCTCCCCCGGAAGGAGAACGACTTTAGCGACCGGGCGTTTGAGCACCCCGCGGGCAGTAAGGATGTCTACCACACGGACCCCGTTGTCGGCGCCGGGATACACGGACTGTACTCTCCCGAGTCGCCAGTCGTTGGAAGGCAGGTTGTCTTCCTTTATGATCACCAAATCGCCGATCTGGAAGATTTGGCATATCCGTCTGCCACTTGTTGCGTTTGTGGAGTTCCTTGAGGTACTCATCCTGCCATCTCTGGCAGAACTGCTGGTTGAGGGCCTTTAAATGCTGCCACCGATTAATCATCGACTGGAGGTTCCCCTTTATTTCGGGCTCTGCGGTCGCCATTAACGGTCCTCCGATAAGGAAGTGCCGGGAGTGAGGGCCAGCAACTCCGTCGGACTTTCGGACATCGGTGAGATTGGCCTGGAATTGAGGCACGCTTCGTCGAGGAGAGTCGAGAGCTCCTCAAAGGTATACTTTCGAGTAGCCGTGGATTTGTAAAAGAGTGTTTTGAAACTCTTTACACCGGCTTCCCACAGGCCTCCCATGTGTGGAGCTCCTGGCGGGATGAAACGCCACGCAATTCGCTGGTGGCTATATGCTTCAGTGACCGAATCCTGGAAGGCCGCTAGAAAGTCTCGAGAAAGTATAGTTTCGGCTCCCACGAAAGTTTTGCCATTGTCGGAATGAATACGCTGCGGACAGCCTCGTCGAGCAACGAAACGGGCGAAAGCTGCCAGAAACTTCTCGGTGGTCAGGTCGGAAGTGGCCTCCAAGTGAATGGCCTTCGTGGAAAAGCAGACAAATACGCACACATAACCCTTGGTGATTAGGCACGCTCTCCCGGTATAGTTCCTTATATCGAAAGGACCGGCGTAGTCAATACCGGTATGGGTAAATGGTCTGGAGAAAGAAGATCGGTCTGTTGGGAGATCACCCATTAGTTGGGTCTGTAGCTTCTTTTTGTGGATGATGCATATTTTGCAGGAATTCACCACCCCCTTCATCAGGTTCCGGATTCGCGGAATCCAATATTTGCCGCGGATGAGGCGAGTCATCAATTGACTACCGCCATGGAGAGTTATTTTGTGCGTGAAATGCGCCAGCAGGCGAGACAGGCGGCAACTGTAGGAAAGGATGATTGGATGACGCTCGTCATACTTCAAATCTTGTGACGCTGTGATCCGGCCACAGGATCTCATGACCCCATGTCGGTCTAGAAAGGGGTTCAGGTTCAGGATAGAGCTTGAACTTGGCACGGGACGTTTACCACTCAGGCAGTGAAATTCTTGGGGAAGTCCCGGCGCTGAGCCTCTAGGATAAGAGTCTGCTCCGCGTTGTTAATTTCCCCACTAGTGAGGTGGCCCCTGCATGCGGGTGTTACCTTCCGGCAACACTGAATAAAACGGAGCACATACGCCCGCACTCGAAGAGCCTTCTCAAGTTGGGAGAAACGCTCCAGGAAATCTTGGGAGGGCCGGCAGCAAAATGGACCTTCACGGCCCGCTGCTCTGGAGTCATAGGTGGAGCTTCGTTGGCTTGAGGTGGCCACTGTTCCCGTGGGGATTGCAACCAAGATGGTCCATGCCTCCAGAGGTGGTTACCCACCAGTTCTGGTAACGCTACGCCCCGACTCGCTAAGTCAGCGGGGTTATGTTCGGACCGAACATGAGCCCAATTCGTGGTGTCGGTAGTCTGAGCTATCTTGGTTACTCGATTGGCCACAAAGGTAGTCCAGTGGCACGCTGGCTTGCTCAACCAGGCCAGCACAATAGTCGAATCGGTCCAGTAGTAGCATTGAGGATCTTTTGTCGGCATGCTTGGCAGGATAGCCGTCGCCATTTCGGAAAGGAGCACTGCACCGCACAGCTCTAACCGAGGAAGTGAGACGGTTTTCACGGGAGCAACTCGTGTTTTTGCTGATAGCAGATGCACCGTGATATGATGGCCACACTCGACGCGCACGTAGATTGCTGCACCGTACGCCTTTTCGGAGGCATCGCAGAAACCGTGATGTTCGACCTTTACCGATGGCTGGGCACAAATCCATCTTGGAATTCGGATTTCGGGGAGTGCAGCGTAACTCTGCAGAAAGTCCAGCCAGCGCTGGTACAACGCACTGGGCAGAGGTTCGTCCCATCCCAATTCTTGCAACCAGATTTCCTGCATGAAAATCTTGGACCGGACGATGAATGGGGCTAGCCACCCCGCGGGTCAAACAGCTTCGCAATCTGAGAGAGAACTTCTCGCTTGGTAAAGGATGACTCGAGCGTGAACACGGGAGGAACAAAGAAGAACTCGTCTGACGTCGCCTTCCAGCGAACTCCGAGGGTCTTTGCCGTGCTCTCGGCATCGATTTCCAGAAAATCGGTGTGCAGGAGGTGGTCATTTGGAAAACCGTCCAAAATCTCCTTTTTATTGGACGTCCATTTACGCAGTGGAAAACCTGCGGAGCTGAGTGCGGCTTGCAATTCGTGAATGGCCAGCTGAGCTTCCTTGACGGAGTCTGCTCCGGCTAGGACGTCGTCGACGTACATGAATTGCCGCACAATGTGACTTGCCCTTGGAAATCGCGACTGGATGTCGTCGGCAAGCTGTTGCAGGACCCGGATGGCTAAAAACGGAGCGCAATTGACTCCAAAAGTCACGGTTTTCAGCTCGTAATCCCGAATCTCACCCGCCTGGTTCCGGAATAAGATTCGCTGAAAGGGGGTGTGCGTCGGATGTACCCAAATCTGGCGATACATCTTTGTAATGTCGGCGTTGAAGACGTATCGGAAATAGCGCCACTTTAGGATTTGGATGGTTAAATCGGATTGGAGGACCGGACCAGCATGAAGCAGATCGTTCAAGCTCGTACCGTTCGCAGAAGGGCTGGACGCGTTGAATACCACGCGGACTTTCGTAGTAGTGCTCTCCGGTTTGATTACCGCATGGTGCGGGAGATAATAATTGGCGGAATCATTAGTGGACGAAACCTCTGTCATATGGTCGACATCTAAATATTCACGGATCACCGAGTTATACTGCTCGTGAAATGGAACGTTTCTCTTTAGCCGATTCTCATTTCGAGAAACTGAGCTAGAGCAATGGACCTTGAATGCCCCAGGCCTGACCCACAATGAGCGGGGTCACGAAACGGCAGTGTTACCACGTACTTCCCGCTTGACGTTCTTGACGTGGTTCGAACAAAATGGCTTTCGCAAAAGGAGTCCGACTCTCCTACTACCTTGATAGGTAGATCCTCCACCTCCCAAAACTTTGTGAGAAGTTTGTCTAACGGAGCGTCGCGGACTTGGAAATTCGAGTGGAGAAGGATGCAATCTGGTCAGGAACAGCACTTGGCAATGGACCGGTAAGCACCCACCCAAAGATAGTTTCCTGTCCGAGGAGGGAGCCACAGATGTCGGTCTGTGAGCCGCTTAACCATACGGACGGAAGGAGATCGGCTCCGATCAGAACGTCTATCTGTGAGCTCTCATAAAACGTAGGGTCTGCTAATGGCAGGTTCGGCAAGTCTCGCAGCGCGTTCTGCGGGATCGGATATGACGGAAGATTGCCGGCGATCTCTGGCAGGACGTAGGCCGTGGGCGTTTAACTGTACGCTCGGCGTAACCAGGGAGCGAATGGAAAAATCACAGAGTTTCTTGGACTGAGCTGCTTCCAGTATGATTAAGGCCTGAAACTTGGGCTTGAATAAGGCGGAATGGTAGTTGAATCATATTAAAGAGACGTTCCGTAATGAACGTTGCCTCGGAGCCCGAGTCGATTAGAGCGCGGGCACGGAAATTTGTCCCTCGGTGGCAAATGTTGATCATTGCAGTGCCGAGAAGCACCGCTCTTGTTCCCGAGGAAAAATAGTTCTGAACGTTGGCTGGAGCGACGGAGGACCGGACTCCTCCGCGGTCGCGGAAGTCAATTCGCTGGGAGCTGAGGTACCCCGATGCAGAAGCGTGTGGTGGCGGGCTCCACAAGCGAAGCAACTGTGGGCGCTTTGGCATTCCCGGAGCTGGTGCCCTCTCGCGAAACAGTTCAAGCACAGCTGCCTTTTTTAATGCAACTGGCCCGCGCATCCACGGTCATCTGTAGGAAGTGCGGACAGAGTCGGATCGGATGGTTCTCTTTAGAGCAGAGATCACACGTTCTTCTCTTTGGACTCACTTGTGTCTGGAAGGAGTGAAACTTCCTGGGCACGGACTCCCCTGAGACCGGAATGGGTTGTAGTTGCTTCCGGAGGGCTGCGAATTCAGGGTACCTTTGGACAGTGGTGGGTTCGTATGGCCTTTGGAAGTGGACGGGTCGCTCTCCATGGCCTCTAGCGTCAAATAGCGCTGAGTGAGGAAGGCGTCGATTTCCGCCCATGGAGGAACCTCTTTCTTGTCGGTGACGGATGCTTCCCACAGGGACCGGGTCAACTTCGGCAACTTGGAGGCACAGATAGTCACAAGGAGGCTATCCCAGTTGTCCGTGCAGACTTTGGAGTGAGCAAGAGCGGTGAGGACCCCTTGCATCGTGCTTTGAAGCTCTTTCAAAGCTCGGCTGGTCTCAGACTCGACGCGAGGCAGAAAGAGCAGAATATTGATCTGGTTGGTCACCAGGAGCCGATTGTTTTCATATCGGTTTTCGGAGGGCCGACCATGCCGACTCGAACCCATCGTTTGTCAGCGGGGACTTTTCGACTATGGCCTTCGGATCGCCACTTGTCTTAGCGGTGAGATGAGCGAGATTAGCGGTGTCTCTACCGGAGACAGCCTAGAATTGTTAATATAAATTGCCGTAAATAAATCTCGGAAAGTAGGCCAACGGACGTAATCTCCTGTGAAGACCTCGATGTCGCAGGGGGCAGTCGACAGCCGCCCTGGTAAGTCTGCGGTGCAGACGGATGGACTGATGTTTGTGCCAGCTGAGTATTGAGATTAGCGAGGCACTGTTCAAATACCCCATAACACTCGCCGTACTTATCTCGGATGTCCTCTTGGACCCTTGGATCCTCGTCAACCATCACTGCGGAGCACGCTTTGTACTCCCGCCTCGACATCCGCCCACATACTCAGAATTTGTCCTCGGCGAACCTCGGAAAGAGATGCGGATGGAGCGGCAGTGAAGCGCGCTTCCAAATGAGCCAAACGGCCGATGGCGGCGGCTAATCTTGCTCGTGCCGTAGTGGTGGCGGATTGAGCCATTGTAATAACGGGTCTCGAGCTGATGGGACTGAAAACGGAAGAGCTGGTGAGATCGTCTTGGATCCGAGCTGGCACCTTGAGAGTGACGGGAGACGGGAAGAGAACCGATTTGGTCCTGGCAGCAGGGCTGCTACTGGCTGCTCTGGGAGTGACTGGCGACTTGATCCTCTGAGTGGGGGTAGTTCCT
Organism: Drosophila bifasciata; assembly: GCA_009664405.1. Taxonomy (NCBI): domain Eukaryota; kingdom Metazoa; phylum Arthropoda; class Insecta; order Diptera; family Drosophilidae; genus Drosophila; species Drosophila bifasciata. The sequence goes on from CM019044.1 coordinate 20,888,270, forward strand.
GAGGCGGAAGAGGCGCGTAGCCGACGTGGAGAGGTCGCAGCCAGAAACCCTTTGCTGTCCTTGTCACCCGTTGGCATACTACGTACGCCCACGCGCAGAGTGTGGCTGCGAAGTCTGAAGCTGAAGTCGGATTGACGGAAGGAAAACAAAAAAAACTTAGGCTGGGCAGGGCACCACAACAGAAGGCAATAACTTCCGTAAATACGCAAAAAAAGAGAAACCCACTGCTGGGTGAATGGACACGAAAAGGCCTCGCTCTGTGTTGGACAACAATTTTCAATACCGACTCGGATTATTTGGGGTCGCTCTGGATCGAGGTTCCCAAACAATGAGTGGATCAATTGATACACGCCGAGGAGAGGAACGTTCACACTGGTTGTGACAATATTAAAAAAAAAAATATTGTTAGTGCGGCGCTTCTCCGTTTACCTTTTGACGGACTTGTGCAGTTGGCAAATAATATTTTTTTCTCGGAAGGATTGCGTACGAAATTATTATCTTTCTTGTTCAGTTGCGGCGGCTGTAGAGCCGAAAGGAATCACAAGCACGAGGAATGGGCCCAAAAACTAATTGCCACTGGATATGAAATAACAAAAAAATAATTATTCCTTGTAAAGTCGGCTTTTAATTGAAGCGGAACCAACGTAACACTTTGTATTTTTGGATAATTCAGCGGCTTGAATTTATTCGTTTTATTTGTCGGTGTTCGTGATACCGATAGTTGTCCTTACACGCTGTCACCTCTAGTTCGGAACATATACATAGACAGACAATTCCAACAAATTGGCACGAAAAATGCGAAATAGCTATGGAAATGCGCTGTGCCTGGGTTCAGGATAATTTATTACGGAATTGGAGATAATATTATATCTTGTGGCGACCAAAGATGTTGCTGGAACGCGTAAACTGTTCGGAATCGCAGAATTTATTGTTAAATGTATGTGGATATGCGCGGAATGTATGTGTGGGATACGGTATTTAAATACGTAGCGTGGTATTTTCTTTGTATGTGCGTAGGGTTATTTTAGGTATATATATAGTTGGCAATATAAATATATTGCGGCCAACTATGGAAATAAAATGTATATATGTATGGAAATAAATGTGAATATGTGTATATGTACGAAATAAAACACTTTAATTTTATTATGTTTGCACTCGGAGTGTGCCGATGTATTTATATATGTGTGTAATGCATGTAGCGATGTATGTAATTATGTCGCTGCGGGTCCGCTCTTGCGACTTTGAATGCACATATGCTGCACTGCACTGGGGTGCACCTGGATATAGGTGCTTTTGATTTTATTTAATTAATTTAATTTAATTAAACACACTGCACGCACAAACAAACACAAAAAAACGGAATCGGAAAAAACTACCGTAGCACTGGTAGTGGTAGATAAAGAAGCTGAGAGCAGCCGGAATCGCCAAGAATATGGCGCTGGCGAAAGAGGATGGAACTCAAAAAGAAGATATGTATATAAGAATATATATACATATATAACGGAACGCGGACTTGCGGGGAATAAACCCAACCGGGAGACGAAGTCGTACTTATCTTGGGAAGTAGCGATGTAATCCACCGATGCTTGCAGGTTGGACTCCTCCTTATAGGGAAGGCGAAGATCCGGCTCGAAGGACCAATGTTTGTAGGAGGGTGGATATCCCGGCAGTATTCCCAGTAAAACGATCGGGGGCGTCACTTCAATGTGGCTTATATTTATTGCGGGTAAAACGGGGTTCACAAGTGGGGCTGGTATTGGGTGTTGCGGCTGAGTTCGTCTGTGTAGATCGAAATGACAGCTCAAGCCAGGCCTACGGCTAGAGCCCCAGGTGAAGAGACGAGTCGACCGCGCTCAAGAGCAGCGCGAGCGAACAGCGCGCTGTTACCGCGCCGCCAACAGCGCTGCTGCCCTCAACACTTATTAAATAAATTTATTTGCTAACCAAAACACCTATTATTTCGATTCCAGTGATGTTTGCTTTTTAGGAAAAATGGTAAATTAAAATTATTGATAATATTTCAAAAACTGAGGAACAAAAACAATTTTTTTTTACTTTGAAAGCATGTTACAAATTATTGGAAAACTATATTTTTTTAATGGAATATTATTCTACTTAAAAAACGAGAAAGAACGAACGGAGTCGCTTCGAACGCGACTCTACTTTTATACCCGTACTCAGTCAGTACACATGTGATTTATGTGGAATTTTAAAATGTTTTATCATTTTTACAGTTTACATTTTTTTTTGCTACATCTGTCATCGACATCTACATCTAAATCAGTTCTCACAACAACACACGTACACCTCACGAGGCAGCATGTTTGAGCGTGAGTGTGCGTGTGAGAGAAGCTGCAGCAACAATCAACCCCGATAATTGACTTACGCCGCAAGAGGAGGTGGGGGATTGCTGCTGAAAATTCATTTCATCATTGTGGCTATAATAATGATCCGATCTGGACCAAATTCGGGAATCTGATAGATATGGTCATTCTCTACAATACTGCATTTTTTAGTTTTTTGCTATCTTCAATATTGTGGATTTTCGTCTTTTTGTGGGGGCGGAAGGGGGCGGGGCGAAATTTTTGAAATGCACTTGTTCAGGTTTGGTATCACAGGAGTCTTGGCCAAAAGTTTGGTTGCTGAAAGCTCTTATAGTCTCTGAGATCCAGGCGTTCATATTTACGAAAAACCAAATCGACTCGATTTTGTGTGAGTGCGAAAGGGATGGAGCGAAGTTTTTTTTCGTATATTTGCCTCTATTGTGGCTATATTAATGATCCGATCCGATTCAGATTTGGGCCCCTGATAGATATGGGTTGTCTCTATGATTCTGCATTTTTAGTTTTTTTTAGATATTTTTGTGGCCGCCACAGATGTGCGCCCTTTGTGGGGGCGGAAGTTGGCGGGGCGAAATTTTGAAAAACTTTTCTAGAGTGAGATATCACATCAGACTGGATAAAAAGTTTGGTTGCTCTAGCTCTTATAGCCTTTGAGCAATGAGTGAAAAACAAGACGGACGGACAGACGGACAGACGGACGGACAGACATGGCTATATCGACTCGGCTATTGATGCTGATCAAGAATATATATACTTTATGGGGTCGGAAACGCCTCCTTCTGTCACGAGCACACATCCACTTTTACCACAAATACAATATACCCTATTACTCTTCGAGTACGGGTATAATTAGCTTTCAATATTTTGTTGGACCTCCTTTGATTTTTATGACCGCCTTTATCCGTGTCGGAATAGAATCAACTAGATGCTGGATTGTTTCAACGGTTAAATCGTTGTACCAAATATTTTCTACATTTGAATCAAGCTTTCTTAAAGTTTTGGGTTTCTTCTTCGTTATGTTAACCTTTAAAATATGCCAAAAGATTCTCAATCGGATTTAAATCAGGACTATTGCCTGGTCAGTCCAATGAAGTTACTCCAACCCGCTTCAAATACTTTGTAATCTAAAAAGAAGAACAAATATTGTAAATTAAAGAGTTTAAGTATCATTTATACAATAAATAAAGGAATTTAAAAAAAATATGAATTACCGATTTTGCACGATGGCAAGGAGCAGAATCGTCCTGAAAAATGATATTATCGGCATACGAAAGATGCTCCTCAATAGATGGTACAATATGATTCTCCAAAATTTGTTGGTACTTTGTGGCGTTTACTGTTCCATCAATTAGTGCCAGATCTCCAACTCCAAAGAAAAGCTTCCCCAGACCATACGGGATCCACCATGCCTGACCGTCCGTCGTAGGCACTCATTCTTGAACCTTTCTCCGACTCACGTGGGACATACCATCGGAACCAAAAAGGTTTATTTTGGACTCATCTGAAAGTATAACGTTTCTCCAATCGTTTAAGGTCCCAGATTCGTGCTTTTTAGCTCATTGTAGCCGTTTTTTTTACGCATTTTAACGGTTTTAGCTGGTCTGCGCACATTAAGTCCTGCATCCTGAAGGCGACTTCGTACTGTTCGAGTGCTAATATCGACTCTTTCCGACTGAAAAAACTCAAATCTTATGTTTTCAGCAGTTTTGAATCGATTGGCCATGCTTAAGCGCTTCAGAATGCGATCTTCCTGGTTGTTGGTCTTCTTCTTTCTTCCTGTTCCGGGATTTCGCTTCAGAGTTCCCGTTTTTTCAAAATTCTTTAAGAAATCTACGACAGAAGATTTACTAAAGTCAACTTTAGCGCTTATATCACGGATGCTTAAATTTTCCGATCGCAAAGCCAATATATCACCTTTATCATCTTCAGTCATTTTTGACATGTTTCACTTTTTTTTTTTTTTTTTCACATCTAAAGCTTAGGATGCACCAAACTGGGCGGTATTTTAAAACTAAATACTTAATAGATAACACGAAAAACGAGAAAGAACGTACGGAGTCGCTGTAGGCGCGACTCTACTTTTATACCCGTACTCAGTCTGTACACATGTGATTTATGTGGAATCTTCAAATGTTGTATCAGTTTTTACATTTTACATTTTACATTTATTTGATGCATCTGTCATCTACATCTACATCAGTTCTCACAACAACACACGTACACTGCACGAGACAGAGCGTGCGAGTGTGAGTGTGAGAGAACTCAGCAGCAGCAACCCTCAAAATTAATGTATATTTTGTTATGGTTGTAGCAGGAGGTGGGGCAGCTCGCTGCCGAAAATTCATTTGATCATTGTGGCTACAATAATGATCCGATCTGAACCAAATTCGGGAATCTGGTAGATATGGTCATTTTCTACCATACTGTATTTTTGTTTTTTTTCTATCTTTAAAATTGTGGATTTTCGTCTATTGGGGGGGCGGGAGTGGGCGTGGCAAAATTTTGAAACAAACTTGCACTGAAGCGATATCACAGGAGTCTAGGCAGAAAATTGGGTTGTTCTAGCTCTTATAGTCTCTGAGAACGAGGCGCTCATTTGTACGAAAAATCAAATCGACTCGATTTTTGTGTGAGTGCGAAAGGGATGGAGCGAAGTTTTTGCGTATGTTTTTGTCTATTGTGGCTATATTAATGATCCGATCCGATTCAGATTTGGGCCCCTGATAGATATGGTCTTTCTCTATGATTCTGCATTTTTCATTTTCTGCTATCTTCAAAATTGTGGACGCCACAGATGTGCGCCCTTTGTGGGGGCGGAAGTGGGCGTGGCGGAATTTTTAAACTTTTTTTCTAGGAGTGAGAGAACACATCAGTTAGGAAAAAATTTGGTTCCTCTAGCTCTTATAGCCTCCAAGCAATGGGCAACAAACAAAGACAGACGGACAGACGGACAGACAGCAATTAGCACAAATACAATATACCCTTTTACTCTTCGAGTACGGGTATAAAAATATCCAAGCCGATTGAACCCTTTTTACATGTTCTACGCCCGTTCAAAGCTTGCATATAGATGCCATACCTAGGTGTCCGGATTTCTTTGTCCGCTACTGTACCATCCCAACTCTATTCGGTTGAAGAGCTAAGTAACATCGAAATAATAGTAGTTAAACTCTGCTTTCCCTCTTGTAATCTCTTTATATCCTGTTCCTACATTCCGCCGTCCTCTGAATTCTCTACATATATGCGTCATGTTTCCCTTGTTCAGTCTGTTTCGTTTCAACTTAAGGATTCGGATTGTCTTATTGTTCTTGGAGACTTTAACCTACCAAATATCTCTACTTCTCTCTCTGATAACTCCAACCTGATGTTCCCATCTATTCAGCATGATTTTATTGATTTGTCCGATACTTCGTTGGGTTAGGTTAATGCTATATCCAATAATTTGGGTATGCTTCTTGATCTTGTCTTTACTTCCGACGTCTCGAGCACTGTGGTCTGCAGAGGATTTCCTCTCGCTTTCCCTGAGGACCCCTATCATCCCACACTTGAAATTTCCGTGCAGTTGTCCTCATTTGATACTATCAAATCTCCCATTAAATCTCCGTCTATCTTTTGCTTCAGGAAAGCAGATTTTTTCTGCTTAAACCTGGCGCTTTCTCCGATCGATTGGTCATTCCTCGACGACTTTCATGATATGAAAACCGCAACTAATGCATTTTATAGTTCCATATTCAATATCTTTTAATATATTGTAACGAACCGTTTCTTTCCGGTCTGATCAGCAGAGCTGGCTCAGCGGCCGACGAGCTCGTTGCAACAAAATTTTTATATTTTGCCTCGCAGACAACAATGAAACGCACAGATTGGATTTTGGGGGAAATGTACAATCTCTTTATTGGTATCTTATACCTATGGCTCTTATGCGCTACTCTTATACTAGGCTACCTGCTGGGCCTCCGCTGGCTTTCCGCTGGCGACTTTGGCTCCGCACTACCACCGCTTGTTTTCTTGGCTTAGCGTGGCTCCCGCGTGCTACGGCTGGGGGTTCTGACGCGGCAACCGCCTCGTCCGCCACTCACAGCTCCGCACACTCTGGGCTCACCCTTTGCTGGTACTCACCCTAAGCGGTGAGTAGTATCCTGCGTGCCACTCGTCTTTGTACTTCAGCTCCTTGCTGAAATATCCCGTGATTCTTCCTCCCGTCGTCGCACGATCACTCCGTTTCACTGCGGTTCCCGGCACTCGGTTGTATTCGCGCACTTATCCGTTCACTGCTCCTCGGGGTAATGTCCCGCGCCGCTGTCGCCGGTCTTCTTTTTATACCCTCAGGCGACGCCGGCGCCCGTGTCGCTGCCCTAGCAACAACGGGACAACCACGCGTTCCGTCGGTACTTTTCCATCGCGCCTCCGCGGGTTTCCACCGCTTTCTTAACGGGACCAAGCCGGTGGCGTGATCTCATGCCCATATTTAGGCATGCGCTGGACCGCTGCCGGCCCGATCCGCGGTCTCCTGAGCGGCGTGAGCGCCGCTCCTGGGCGCTCCTCCATTCCCGGCGTGCTCTCACGGCCACCATTGGCCATGGGCTGGGCTACCGCCCGCGCGTCCCGCCAACCACTCCCTTGTTTTGGTCGGCTCTCTGGGCCGGCCGAATTCGCCGTGCTCTCTCCGGCTTAACCCTATACCGGCCCCCTGTGAGGAAATTCAATTCCTCACAATATATGTACCTTTAGTTACCCCTTGCGTAATCTCAAAGGCCCTGTCTGGTTCACTCCACCTTGATAAACCTTCGGAATATTAAATCTCGTCTCTTTAAAAAGTTTAAAAGATCTGGTTCGCAATCGGACTTTTCTAAGTACTCAATCGCAAAGATCAAATTTTTGCTACTTAATAAAACCTGTTATAATATCTACCTGTCTAAATGTGAGCTTGATTTGTGAATTTGAAGCGTAACTCTTCCCAATTCCCATCTTCATTTTCCTTTAATGGTAGCAAGGCCGATAATGATTGTAATATCGCAAATCTGTTTGCTTTATCTTTGCTAGTCTATTCCTGCTAATAATCATTCCTCTATACTTGCTGATAAATCTCATCCCAAGCAATCATATCCCTTCCGCCTGAATAGTTCTAATTGTAACTATCCCCCCTTCATTGACTATAATTGCCTCCTAATCAACTTAAAATCGTGCAAACTTTCCTTTTCTACGGGCCGATAGGGTTCCCAGTGCTGTTCTACATTGTGCAGATTCTCTTTGGGGCCCCTCCTTAAACTCTTTATCCTATCTATAGAGCTCGGGGACTCACCGTCTGGAAAGAATCATTCATTATTCCCATTCACAAGAAGGGGTCTAAATCCGAAGTTTCTAATTATCGTGGCATCTCCAACTTATCTGCCATTCAAAAAACTCTTTGAAAAAAATTATAACTTCTCAGCTCCAACACTTTTGTAGTTCAATATTCTCTGAATCGCAGCATGGATTTGTGAAACGTCGTTATATTTCATCAAACCTTCTTGAATTCTCCACCTTTTGTGCATGCGGGTTTCGCAAAGCAGTCTCAAACTGACGTTGTTTACACTGACTTAAGTAAGGCTTTTGATTGAGTAAATCATAATCTCCTTATCCAGAAGCTTTATCTCCTAGGGTTTCCATCTAAACTTAATTTCTGGATTAGTGCCTATCTTTCCAATCGTTCTCAGTGTGCCCGTTCATGTAACGTCATGTCTTTCCATCGTATCAAGCCTTAGCTTAATGACTAGACTATCAATAGCTGTTCCTTGCAACGCCTCTTCAAAGTTACTGACTTGGGAATTATGTCTTCACCTAATCTGTGTTTTAACTCCCACATATCCGCTATTTCGAATAAAGCTAGAGGGGTCCTGGGCTTTATTAAAAGATGGTCCAAGAAGTTCACCGATCCTTATACGACCAAAATTCTCTATGTGTCCCTTGTCCGGCCTATCCTTGAATATGGTTCCTGCGTCTGGTCCCCTCATTACCAAAAATATCAGGATATGATTGAGTCCGTCTAAAAACAATTCCTTCTCTTTCCATTTCGTGGTCTTAATTGGGACCCTTATAGCCATCTCCCCTCTTATAAGAGCAGGCTGCGGCTTCTCAATATCCGCTCTCTCCAAGGTCGTATGATCTGCCACGGTGTTCTTTTTCTTTTCTAAACTTCTCGCTGGTGAGGTTGATTCCATTGCCCTCTGTAGCCTTATCAGCAGCTCAGTCCCTTCCCGACCGACTAGGCATTAATTTCCACTTCATCTTCAACGCTGTCTTCCTAATTATTCTGACCATGAATCTTTCCGAAGCATTTGCCGTAACTACAACACTTTTTTTCATCTCTTTTCTTCCGATACTAGTTCTTATATGGGTAAATCTAAGCTAATGAATATCTTAAAGTAATTTAACTTAATAGTCTAGTGATCCTTCTTTTTATTTTTGTTTTATTAATGTATTAGTCTTACGTTGAATTGGACATTGTTCAACCCTAAACAATAAACGATAAACAATAATAATGAAATTTATTATTGCTGTCAACACGGAATTCTCATCTGAGCTGACCCCGTTTAACAATATCTGTGCCATTAAATTCATTGCAGTGTAAGTTCGTAATAGGTCGGTATTTATTTATTTGACTTACTCTTTTACATTTCTCCCAGGTTTGATGCTGAGGTTTAATCAACGACCGTTTTACCATTCATACTGTTGTATCTGATTTACATAGTGACGATTACATTATTGTCAAGTACGCTATTAACCTACCAAGTTTCCATGAATATTTGAATTCCATCAAATATAATAGGGGCAGAATTCTTGACATTACGTTTATTTATGCTGCTACTGTAACTGCGGTTTATTGAGAAAAGTAAGCGTAAGTGTCTTCCTGAAGACACATATCATCTAAATAAATGTAGTTATATTCTTGAGTCTGTCCGATCCAGTTGCGCTGCTAATTTCATGGCCCCTAGCCGCTGAAAGTGCTTTCTGAATAATTTTTCTGAGCTAAGTGAGCTACGCTAAGCTAAGGAACAGCCAATTCGTTTTATGACACTATCAACACCGTCTTTTAAATATATGTTCCTGAAATCATGCTATCGGTATCGTCAAAGCCTCCATGGTTCTTCAGGAACTTGTCTTCTTTAAAGAACAGACAACCTAGCCTCTGTAAATAGTTCCAGAAAACCGCTCGTTCTCAATTTCTTACCATTTTTTCAGTCGCAGATTTAAACCTAAAAGGAACTACTAAGCACTCTCGCATACAAATACTCATATAAACATATGTAACAGGGAGTGTTAGGCACAATTCGGCCCACTAAAGGAGCCTTGGTTAGCAGCAGAGCAGCAGCAGTTACAGTAGATGGGAGCCGTAACAGCTGAAGCAGATTAACAGCAGATAAGCAGAAGAAGAGAAGAAAGAAAGGGAAGTAAGATGAAAATCGAAGCAGCAGAAGTATCGTGAAACAGTCGAAGCAGAAATCCGCAGAAATAAGCCGATATAAAGTGGTTACAGAAGCAGTATTATTCTTTCCATTACCTGTGCACTGCGATTTAATAATTTAAATAAACTAAAACTAAATATTATTTTACATTTTTTACATTTGGGGGCTCAAGCGGTCGCGTATTGCAAGCAAAAAGTGAGAAACATTTGTCGGCCGCACGTCTCAGAAGCCGCAAGCAGATAAAGTGAGACAGAAGAACAGTTGTGGGGCGCAAGTCTCAGAAGCCGCCAGCAGAAGGAATTATAACGCAAAATAAAAGTGTACCACTAGCCGGGCATATGTACCAAGACGAAGACCCAATTGGATCAGCGGCAGGTAGCAATCATCGCCAAAACTACACTGAAAGTGAAACGATGAGTTCAACAGTCTTACAAGAAGACACACAGAGGCCCCAACAGCTGGTTCACCTTCTCTCAATGAAAATTAGTCCGGATGAAATGGATAAGAAAAACTATGCAAAGAAAATGTTGGCAAAATTATTCCAGAATTCAGTGGACAAAATATGTGGGTACAGCAGTGGTTAAACAATTTCGAACTAAACGCTGATGCATTTGGGACTAACGACAAAAAAAATACGTGCAAACCCCAGCAAATGAGCCGATGAGGGTTTGACTCTGAAAAAGAAAGACACACAGCCGTTCATAAAGAAACCAAATCACACCAACTACGTGAGGACACAGCACTGCTGTAATAGTGGATCCCTGGAACATTTACGCAGGAATTGCCGAGCTGCATTAAAGTGTTTCCGCTGCAATTAGACTGGACACATGTCGAAAGATGTGCGGCTGCCGTAAACGTGGCATACTAGGAAAACTCCTGAAGTCTTCAAAATCAGTGTGAAGTGCAAGTCAAGGGGCTCATAGACACCGGTGCAGATGTTTCCCTATTGAAAATGTCCGTATTCGGGAAAATGAGAGGCGTTCTTCTGCAACCAAGCTCGTCAGCTTTGAGAGGACTGGGAAACAACATCACACGCTCCGCGGTGCAGTTCATGGTAGAAGTGGAGATCGACGGAATGTGTCTGGCACACAAGTTCGTTGTGGTGGCCGATCATGCCGTCGGGTGCGAGTTGCGGGCAGTTCATGGTAGAAGTGCAGATCGACGGAAAGTGTCTGGCAGTTGCTTCTGGGACACGACTTCATATCCAAATTCATGATGACTTCAACACCAGGAGGATATCAGTTTTCTCCCCTGTCGGGGGAGGAAGCTGTGGACACTAAACAGATAAATATTTACAATGTGCAAATACTGATATAGACGTTCCCCCGCAGTACAGAATTGCCGTCCAATCTATGATTCAGGACTACTATACCGAAAAGAAGCAGACTGCCGTGTGCCCGATCATGCTGAAGATCGTGCCAGATGAGAACCATTAGAGCCATTAGGGAAACCGATGTTGTCAAGCAGCAGGTTGATTAATGGTCCAACGCTCGGATAATTCGACGTTCATAATCAAATTTTGCCAGTCGTAAAGTAATTGTCAAGAAAAAGGATGGCAGCAAACAAGTCTGCGTGGACTATCGTTAGTTACATAAGATGGTCTTCAAGGATTGGAACGGTCCAATCGTTGAAGAGGTGCTGGAAAAACTGGAAAATGCGAAAATGTTCATGGGCCTAGAAAATGGATTCTTTCACGTTCCTGTGGAAGAAAGCAGCTAGAAGTATACAGCGTGCATAACGAAGCAAAGCCACTTTAGTTCAACCGCGCGCATTTTGATTTTTGCAATTCGCCAGCCGTTTTCACCCTTTTTTATTTTATTTCAAAACCTCATAAATTAAAACATTTTTGATCTGTACATGTACGATGTTGTTATACACGCTGTAACTGCCGACGGATGCCTGGGAAAGCTGAAGAAGGTTTTTGATGCAGCAGCTGAATACGGGCTGAGGATGAAGTGAAAGAAGTGCCGATTCCTGCAGTCCACCATTACGTTTTTGAGCCATCAAGTTGGAGGAGGAAAAATCAAGCCTGGACTAAAGTGAACCAAAGCCATCAGAAAGTTTCCGATGCCGCAAACACACAAAGTCAGTGAAATCAATTTTGGAATGAGCACTGATCGCAAAATCATTAACAAATCTGCTGCGAAAAGATGTCCAATTTAAAATGGGTCTGGAGGAGCAGCAGGCAGTCGCTTTATTAAAGGAAGCACTGGTGAACGAGCCGGTGTTAAGACTCTACCGCATGAATGCAAAAACCGAGATACGCACAGATGCCGGACGGGTTCGCAGCCGCGCTGATACAGTGGAACGAAGGACAATTGCATCCGATCTTATCCTGGATACCCAATTGATGTCATGATGGTATCGTCGGAAGTCACAGCAAGAATAAAGAAAGCGCAGCAGGAGGATACGATGATAAAAGCTGTTTCCAAAATTCTTATAAGTAAGCCATATGACAATTTTAAATTAAAGGCGGGTCTTGTGTACAAGGATGTGCAAGGCACGGATTTGCTGGCGATCACTAGAGAGAGAAATAATAACCGAGGCTCACAACGCAGGACACTTTGCCGCTCAAAAAATAATGCATGCCGTACAGCAGAGTTATTGGATCCCACATCTGGAAGGAAAAGTACTGCAGATCATTGGAAACTGTATAAAATGCATTATTTATAACAAAAATCTGGAAAAAAGGAATGATTTTGCATCAAATCGACAAAAGATCAGAGCCGCTTCATACTATACGAGTGGATCACCTGGGGCCGATGAATGCTACTTCAAAGCAGTACAAGTACATCTTCGCGATGGTGGATAGCTTCAGCAAGTTCGTATGGATGTATCCCACGAATACAACAGGCGCAGACGAAGTTCTCAAAAAGTTAAAGGAATAGACTGATATCTTTGGAAATCCGGCTCGTATTGTATGCGATCGTGGAGCAGCATTTACTTCTTTTTAGTTTTAGGAGTTTGTGAAGGAAGAGAACTTCGAACACGTATGGAGTACCACAGGGGTACCAAGAGGAATGGAAAAATCGAACGCGTAAACCGATCTATTCTGAGCATCATTTCCAAATTGTCGTGAGGAACCTGAAGATGGTATAAGTTCGTTCCCCGAGTGCAGAGGGCTATTAATAGCACTGTTCATGGATCTCCAAAGCTTTGTCCATTTGAGCTGATTATCGGTGTAAAAATGCGTTGTGGACCAGATAGCGATATTCTTCATCATCATGGTTGATAATTTTATAGAAATGCGACACAAAGCAAAAAGAAAACATTCAGCAGGCCCAGAACAGATACAAGGAAAAATTCGATAAGAAGCGGAAATCTCGTGGCCATACGCAGAACACAATTCTTAGCTGCAAGAAAGATGGCTATCGAATTCTTAGGACCATACGAAATAACCAACGTGAAATGAGGCGGTCGCTATAATGTTCGAAAGGCAGAAGACGTCGAATTTCCAATCAATACGACCACGAGCAATGCTCACATGAAACTATGGAGTTTTTCGGTAGAAAACGAGGACGCATTGTCATCAGGGACTAATGACTAATCAGGATGACCGAATGTAACAGAGAGTGATCAAGTCGGCCCACTAAATGAGCATTGGTTAGCAGCAGAGCAGCATCAGTAACAGTAGATGAAAGCAGATAAACAGCAGATAAGCACAAGCAGAGAAGCAGAGAAGAGAAGCAAGAAAGGGAAGTAAGAAGAAGATCGAAGCAGCAGAAATATCGTGGAACAGTCGAAGCAGAAATAATCCGATATAAAGTAGTTACAGAAGCATAATTATTCTTACCATTACCTGTGCTCTACGATTTAATATTATCAAATAAACTATACCTAAACTATACCTCGTTCGTTCCCTTTGTAGTGAACGCACGAGTTTTTTTTTCTTGCGCTCCGCTTCTTTCTTTTATCTTTTACAAACAACCGGTGTTTGGCTTAATAAATTTTTACTAAATATTACTAATTATATTCTTAACTGATTTGCTATACAAATCCGCGGGTGAAATTTACTAAATATATTCTTAACTGATTTGCTATTAAAATCCGCGGGTGCATGCCTAGTTTTTGTGTAAAAACACAACGTTTTTAATCAATTTTTTGCGTCGGTTAATGTGTTTTTGTTGTTGCTTCCAGTAAGTTCGAAAATACATTTGGCCGCTCTCTTGTTTTAGCTTTTGTCTAGAAACTCTCTCTCTCTATCACCCAACACTCAACTAACTGTTCTTTCTCTCTAGCTTTTAAACCTTTTGTGCAGTAGCTCTCTCACTTACAAGCTGTTGCAGCAGTTCTCTTTCTTTTTTTTTTTAAATTTCTTCTTTAAGCATAGCTTTTAGAAATTGCTTTCACTGTGGTCTGATTGCTATTTGTTTTGAACTTTCTTTTTATTCTTGAAAACAAAATAAATACACATTAATTATAAAATTTTCTGTGGTCTGCGCTAAAAAAACCTGCAAGAAGCAGATCACTCACGTTCAGCCGAATATACCTTGCTGGCTTTGCGACAGCGTAGTGCACGCAAAGTGTGCGGGCATTTCTGGCCGTGTGGGTGATGCCATTTCCCAACGCAACGGACTGCATTATAGTTGTGAGGAATGCCGTTTAATCGAAAATGAAATTCGCTCGTTTATGAGGCAGACGAGGAGTGGCTTTAAGGAGCTGATCGTGGGCTTTAAGACGCAATAAGATCGGCTCTTAGCCATGGAAACCCAGTTCAGCAGCTTACAGCTGCTGGCTGAGTCTCCGCGGCGCAAGAAGTCCACTCCGCGGGATTTGCAAGTGCCAACTGCCTGCTTCCGGCGCCGGCTTAAGGACGCCGGCTTCCGAAAACTAATTCCGACCACTACGCCAGTGCAGCAGTTGATTTCGTTTGCCACCCAAGGGCAACGATCGCTGCTGGTGATGCACATTCGGTAGCCGAATGCATCACCTCGGAGAACATGCAGCCGACTGAAGCGTCCGTGTCCGTAGAGTCCAAACTCCATAGCTATCCCATCCATTACGAACCCGCAGTTGTTGTACGTCCGGGACCACCGGAGATTGCCATCACAGGTACCGCACCTGTGGTGCCAAAACCACTGGTGGGTGTCCCACCAAAGCGGCAAAGTTTTTGTCTCTCGGCTTGCCCCTGATCTTACATCTAATGATGTAAATGCTTTTATACAAAGCAGAATAAAAAACCGATGGCCTAAAGATGAAGAAGTTTAATTTCGCTTATGCCAGGAAGATAGCTTCTTTTGAGATAAGCGTCTCCCATCTCATTTCGACACCATTTGTTCTGCCAATTTATGGCCGAAGCACTTGGTTGGGAAAGAGTATAAGGCTAAAAAGAAGAATAGGCCCCCCATAACTCTCCCCGACAGTCATACCAGTGCTCCATCCTCATCTTCCCGCTCTTCTTCCACCCATCAAAAAAAACTAGTTTCCTCTCTTTTAGTTACTTACCAGAATTAGCTTACGTAGTAATAACTCTATTTTGAAAGTTCGACATTTTTGTCCCATATTATTGTGTTAACTGAAACATGGTTAAAACCGGACATCCTTAGTTACGAAGTTTTGGCAGATCGGTACACAATATTTAGAAATGACCGTTCGTCTCGACGTGGAGGAGGGGTCCTCATCGCAGGGGACTTTAAAATCACGTCGGAATATTTCAAATTCCAGGTTCAACAAGACCTGGAATTCCTGTGCATAAAACTGATTTTTCCAGACTTATCTATTTTCATTACCTGCTCGTACATTCCACCGTCTTCGGATATCTCTATATAAAACTGTTTCTTCCTCGTTATCACATAAAGACCACATGATAGTTCTGGGGATTTCAATTTGCCAGGCACTGTTTTTTGAGTCGAATAACATTGTGCCCATATCACGACATGACTTTATTGACGGCTTGCTAGACCTGTCCCTGTCACAAGGCAACCATGTGAAAAATTCCTTGGGTCGATTGCTCGATCTTTGCTTCGTCTCGGATCCGACTATAGCGTTGTTAACCCGAGCCCTTCCGCTCACTATACCTGAAGACTCCTACCATCCTACTTTCGAAGTATCGGTCGATATCGCTTTTCTCAGGACCCCAAACAGTTTTACAGCTTCGTAAACAGCAAGCGTAAAACGTACGCACATCCATCCTCACTATCATTTCATAATTCGTCGGCAAACAATGATCAGGCCATTGGCGATCTTTTTGCACAATTTTTCCAAATAACCTGACAGAGTCACCGGCTGAGTACTCAGGTACTGCGCCGACGCTCTGTGTGTACCCCTGCTTAAACTACTCACCATATCCCTTAACTCCTCATGTTTCCCTCCGATCTGGAAGGAATCGTTTATTATTCCTCTCCATAAGAAAGGTAGTAAGTCTGACGCAATGAATTACAGAGGTATAACGAAGTTATCCGCTATTTCTAAAATGATTGAGAAAATTGTAACCCCGCACTTGCAACATCTCAGCAAATCACTTATATCTCCAGCTCAGCACGGATTTATATGGCGACGATCAACAACTACAAATTTACTAGAGTTTACCTCTTTTATTATTAAAGGATTCCATGGTAACATGCAGACGGATGTCATTTATACCGATTTCAGTAAAGCATTCGACTCTGTAAACCATTCCCTTTTAGCACAAAAATCTTACATTTTAGGGTTTCCATCCAATCTTTTGAAATTGATTTCCAGCTACCTTTGCTCAAGGTCTGAAAGAGTCCTCTTCAAAAACTTATTTTCTTCACTTGTTCATTTTACTTCTGGAGTACCACAGGGCAGCCATTTTGGGCCCCTTTTTTTCACACTCTTCATTAATGACCCGCCTTCAGTATTAACAAACTCTCGAGCACTCATGTATGCGGATGACGTTAAACTCTGTGTCCAGTATAAGGACATTTCATTTCACTCTCGCTTGAAATCCGATCACAATAACTTTTTAGTCATGGTGTTGTGCAAATATGTTACACCTGAATGCCTCGAAATGTAATGCATTTCATCGCTCCAGCCCCTTGTTGGTTTACACCCTCTGCGGTGGTTCTCTTGCCAGAATTACATTAGTTGATGATCTTGGTGTTAAACTAAACCCCAAGTTAAAATTTTCTGGGTTTATAAAGAGGTGGTCAAAGGAATTTGCCGACCCCTATATAACGAAGACTTTCTATATTTCGTTTTTTCGTCCGGTGCCCTCAGTACAAAGTACACCACGACCGTATAGAATCAGTCCAGAAAAACTTTTTACTTTTTCTCTGCGTGGCCTCAACTGGGATGAAGGTGTAAGGCTGCCTTTTTACTCTCGTAGATTGTTCTTAATAGACCTTCCATCCTTACTTAATCGTAGAAAAAATGCTAGGTGTGATTTTCATGCACAACTTGATCAGGGTTGACATCGACAGCCCTGACTTGTTGAGCCACATAAACTTCACGATTCCTATTAGATCCTCTAGAAATTGTATTCCTTTTGTACCTTCCACTGTGTAGATCGAATTATTCCTTGCATAAACCGTTTCGGATCCTATGCTCAAATTATAATTCGTTCTACCATTCAATATCGACCACTAAATCACTACTTAAATCACTAATACTAACATACCTTGCCCGTAATTAGTAATATTTTTTTGTAACTTTGCATGTTTAGCGTTGTGTTTAGCCGTAATTTTTTCCTCGAATATTAGTCTAACACCTATCTTTCCTGCATGTTCGCGATCGGTTTCGGTACACACGTCGCGCGTCATGCGGCAGCGCCCCTCGGTCGGTTGGGCGGGAGGAGGGCTGCGTATCTGCCAGGGATCCGAGCGTAACAGGCATCGGCTTGGTGTCGCATGGGCCACTTGATGGTGCAGTCATTGCACATCAACGTCCTAAAGTAAAACGAGAACCCTCTATTAGGGACCAAGCAATAAACTATCTAATTTTTTATGGTCAAGTACTAACTCATGTGCACGCACCGAATACGTTCCCCAGCATAGGGTAAGTGCACCTGTTCTCAGCTGCCGGGCCTTTCCGACCGCTTGAATAAAATCCACAAAAAGTAAAACTCGAGATCGTTAAATTTAAACTTGGCTTTATTCTCTAAAAAATTATGCAGCGACAAATTTAAGACGTGTGTTCGTGGCGAAGGGTTATTCAATATATTACAAATATTTGGCAAGGGTCGTTCGACTATAATACTCCGCTCTGCTCTCAAGAGTTCTCAGCCCGCTCAATGCTATGCACTCGGGCGTCGCTCGGACCGCAAAGCTTAATCTACGAGCATTATACTGAGCGATATAATCATACTGATTATATGAGCGTGCATTATACTTAAGAGCGACAGCTAGCGCAAAGAGCTTGTTGCCAGCGGCTGCTCCGAACAGCACCCTATGTAAAAATATAATACATACTCACAGAGATTACCACTGTTAGTTATGTAAGTAAATACATTTGTTCAATAAAATTCAGTATCAGAATCAGTCATGTCCTGTTACAACTGGACGAGACGAGGTACAACTTCCATCTGTACTCATCTTTCATAGCCATCATCACAGGCTGTCGCCGTGTCTTCAAAACTCAACTTGCTCATCAAAAGGAAACCCACTCCGCTGCCGAACTGGCTCAAGTGCTAGTTACGACGATAAAACTGTAGACGGTTTATGTACCGTATGCAACCCATACAAACAATTACACATTAATACAATTTATAGTCTGTGTTCTAATCAATACCTTCCCCGATGCTGCAAAATTTTCCGTAGTGGTCCCCAAAAATGATACTAGTTCGTTAACTCGAAACGTATCTCTAATTCCTTTTCTCCATCTTCATTCAGAATTAAACAGAATCGTCTGTTCCTGGTATTGCACATATTTATTTTCCACCTAAGGTACTCGTCACATATATACAACGTATCCACTCCGTATCTCTACTATCTGCCACATGTTAACAGAATTGTTCTGTCTTTCTTTGATGAAAGCGACGCTCTAAAGGTTTTTCATCGATTAATATATCATTCTTTGCGGGTCCAGATGTATAAGGACCAAGTTGCATTTTAAAACACTGTGCCGAGTCCTTATGCCAACCCTTGACCTTTTCTTTTCTCTTCTTCTTCAATACTCAACATTCAACATGTGTACATTCAACCGAAGATTTCAAACACTATTCTCTTTCTCTTATACTCTCTAGGAAGTAATATCCTGTATCGAGTTTCAAGTCTAAATGACCTGGAGTCCTTTGTGATCACAAACTCTTTTTAATAGTGTTCGGGCCAGCGGCTATTTAAGCGTCAATTTAATGTAACATTACGTATTTGTATAAGAGCATCTAAGACCCTAAACTTATGTTGTCTCCAGAGTTCGGCCGTGCTGCTGATAAAGGGCGCTCTGCAGCGCCCTCTCTGATAAAGGGCGCTCTGCACCTGCCGCTTCGGCTCTAGCTTTGATCGACTGTCGTTGCATAAGTAGTTCTATGCTAATCTCTCTCCGCATAGGTTGCATACCGAGCCCTCTTGTGTGCTTTTATTTGGCCTGGCAAAAGAGCGAGCAATTGGCTTCCGCTAGCCGCATGTATAATTAAACATTGTTTATATCGTCTCGAATTGACTTATTTTAATTGATTTCGGAAATAAATAGGTGTCAAAAAAGCTTGGCCCCTCAAACAAATAGACATATTAAAAGCTAAAGATGTTTTGACGTTTATAAAGGATATTGAAATATAAAGGAAATTTGGAATCGGTCAAAAAACAAATTCAGATTTTTTCCTTACGTAATTTGAACTGGTAATTTGAACTCTGCTAAAACCTTACCAATCCAGGCTAAAACTCTTAAATCTACTTAAATTGTTCCTCGCAAAAATATATAATAGCACAATTTTTGTACAGATGCTTCTGATGGGGATTGTGGATTAACAATCCCTTTGGATTACCCTTTAGCTGGTAGAATATCGCTCCATTTAGAATTTTATGTCTTAATTACAATAATCTGTATCAAATATACCGATCCCCTGAGATATCCCCTTTAAATTATTGCGTTGTGGACCAGATAGCGATATTCTTCAGCTTATAGAAAAGGAGATGGTTGATAATTTTGATGACGAAAGACAGAAGATGCGACACAAAGCAAAAGAAAACATTCAGCAGGCCCAGAACAGATACAAGGAAAAATTCGATAAGAAGCGGAAATCTCGTGGTCATACGCAGAACACAATTTTAGCTGCAAGAAAGATGGCTATCGAATTCTTAGGACCATACGAAATAACCAACGTGAAATGAGGCGGTCGCTATAATGTTCGAAAGGCAGAAGACGTCGAATTACCAATCAATACGACCACGAGCAATGCTCACATGAAAAACTATGGAGTTTTTCGGTAGAAAACGAGGACGTTTTTTAATCAATTTTGTGCTTCGGTTAATTGTCTTTTTGTTGTTGCTTCCAGTAAGCTCGAAAATACATTTTGCCGCTCTCTTGTTTTAGCTTTTGTCTAGCAAACTCTCTCTATCACCCAAAAACTCAACTAACTGTTGTTTTTCTCTCTTTTTTAAACCTTTTGTGCAGTACAAGCTCACTTACAAGCTGTTTCAGCAGTTCTCTTTTTTTTTTTAATTTCTTCTTTAAGCTTAGCTTTTTAGAAATTGCTTTCACTGTGTTCTGATTGCTATTTGTTTTGAACTTTCTTTTTATTCTTGAAAACAAATTAAATACACATTAATTATAAAATTTTCTGTGGTCTGCGCTAAAAAACCTGCAAGAAGCAGATCACCCACGTTCAGCCGAATATACCTTGCTGGCTTTGCGACTGCGTAGTGCACGCAAAGTGCACTCCGCGGCGCAAGAAGTCCACCCGCGGGACTTGCAAGTGCCAACTGCCTGCTTCCGGCGCCGGCTTAAGGACGCCGGCTTCCGAAAAACTAATTCCGACCACTAGGCCAGTGCAGCAGTTGATTTCGTTTGCCACTCCAAGGGCAACGATCGCTGCTGGTGATGCACATTCGGTAGCCGAATGCATCACCTCGGAGAACATGCAGCCGACTGAAGCGTCCGTGTCCGTAGAGTCCAAACTCCATAGCTATCCCATCCATTACGAACCCGCAGTTGTTGTACTTCCGGGACCACCGGAGATTGCCATCACAGGTACCGCACCTGTGGTGCAAAAACCACTGGTGGGTGTCCCACCAAAGCGGCAAGTTTTTGTCTCTCGGCTTGCCCCTGATCTTACAGCTAATGATGTTAATGCTTTTATACAAAGCAGAATAAAAAACCGATGGCCTAAAGATGAAGAAGTTTAATTTCGCTTATGCCAGGAAGATAGCTTTCTTTTGAGATAAGCGTCCCCATCTCATTTCGACACCATTTGTTCTGCCAATTTATGGCCGAAGCACTTTGGTTGGGAAAGAGTATAAGGCTAAAAAGAAGAATAGGCCCCCATAACCTCCCCGGCAGTCATACCAGTGCTCCATCCTCATCTTCCCGCTCTTCTTCCACCCATCCAAAAACTAGTTTCCCTCTTTTTAGTTACTTACCAGAATGGTAGCTTACGTAGTAAGCTCAGCACTCTCTATTTTGAAAGTTCGACATTTTTGTCCCATATTATTGTGTTAACTGAAACATGGTTAAAACCGGACATCCTTAGTTACGAAGTTTTGGCAGATCGGTACACAATATTTAGAAATGACCGTTCGTCTCGACGTGGAGGAGGGGTCCTCATCGCAGGGGACTTTAAAATCACGTCGGAACATTTCAAATTCCAGGTTCAACAAGACCTGGAATTCCTGTGCATAAAACTGATTTTTCCAGACTTATCTATTTTCATTACCTGCTCGTACATTCCACCGTCTTCGGATATCTCTATATAAAACTGTTTCTTCCTCGTTATCACATAAAGACCACATGATAGTTCTGGGGGATTTCAATTTGCCAGGCACTGTTTGGTCTTCGTTAAATGAGTCGAATAACATTGTGCCCATATCACGACATGACTTTATTGACGGCTTGCTAGACCTGTCCCTGTCTCAAGTCAACCATGTGAAAAATTCCTTGGGTCGATTGCTCGATCTTTGCTTCGTCTCGGATCCGACTATAGCGGTGTTTGGCATTGCTGATCCGAACGCAAACGACGAGGTGACGAAATTTGAACTTGGACGTTTCGTAAGTTGTAACAAGGCCATTTGGCGTCTGTTTATACCCGTAATCGAAGAGCAAAAGGGTATATTGTATTTGTGGTAAAAGTGGATGTGTGTAACATAGAGAAGGAATAATTTCCGACCCTATTAAGTATATATATTCTTAATCAGCATCGAAAACCGGGTCGATATAGCCCTGTCTGTCCGTCCGGCTGTCCGTAGAGGCTGCCCTGTCCGTAGAGCAACTATTTTTTCTTTTCCAGACTGATGTTATATCTCACTTGGCCGTCAGCCACTCGGTTGATACAGGGGAATTACGGATGACGGTCCGACCTGCGATCACTGTACTCTCCTGACGGGGGCATGGTTGCCTGGGGCTTGCCCCAACCCGATGCTACCACGCTCCGGTTCTATGACGCAGTGGGATCACGGGCGGTCCGTCACCTGCCGTAACTGTACACACCAGTGAAAGTGCGACTATACTCTCCTCGTGAGGGCGGCTGGTAACAGGTCTTGGCACGCTCAAGTCTCTGCCAACGATGCTGGCTAATGGTAGTCGGGTGGAGAGAAGAAAACTCTCAGTGTAATTACCCCTAATCCTAGGCGGAATAGCATGCGCTGATGGATGCGTGGCCGAGGGGGTGCTCGGTCGTTAGTATGCGAACTCTGCATACGTGCCAGCCTCCAGTTTAAATCAAGCTTCCCGGGGCACGAGGGCTATGCCTCGGGTGGCTAACCCCTTCCCGCCTACTCGTGGGAACGAAAATGCCAAAATCAATAAATATAAATAAAAAAACCGCAAAGGAGCTCGGTACTCCTCCGAAAGTACCGGAGGGACAAGACCATCCCTCTACATCAACGCCTGGGAAACCAGGTCCAAAGAAGAGGGGGACAGAGACTAAGGACCGTCTTCTAGCAGAATCCGCTGCGAGGAAGGCCCGATAAGCCAATCGGGCCCATCCACTTCGGGGGGCACCGGGGTCAAACCGGTCATCGGGGTGGCTGCCAAGCAGAGCGTTATCGCGGCTGGTAAGCGCCTCGCGACCGGGGAAACCCCGTCAACCTCCGCAGGCGGCGGGTCTGCAGGCCAAGGGAGGTAAGCAATCCTACCAGGGCAGGAGGCGTGCTGCCTTCATATTGGCTAACGAGGATCCGGAGTATATGGCATCGGCGAAGGGGTTGGAGCATAGGCTTTGGGCCAGCTCAATCATCCCAGACTTCCAACCAGCCAAAACCAGTATAGTAGCAGCCAAGCCCCCGAACAAGCGGCAATGCTCGGCGGAAGACAACGCCACACAGCCAGGCCAAGCCCAGCAAGCCAAGCGGGCGAAGACGCAACTGACCAACAGGTCTTTTGCGGAGGTGGCGAGGGGCAAAACCCTAATTGGCGTCCTAGACAGGGGCGGCAAGGATGGTAATGTCCCCGTGACAAGTGGCATCTGGTGGAGGCAGAGCCCAGGACCGCTTCGTGGAGGAGCTTTCCGAGAACGGTGGACCCCCGCCCAAATGTGAGGACGCCGGGTGGCATCAGGGCACGGTGAAAGCCATCGCCTGCCAAGATGCACGCTCGGCGGCCCTCTACATGAAGGCGGTGGCGGCGCTCGAGGAAGTTTATCCGGGAGCCAAACTGGAGGCCGTACGCTGGGAAGACGTCCCAAGCAGACCGAGGGCCCGAGCGTGGGTGTCGGTCAAACCTGCAGAACCTGCGAAGATTCTCAAGGTTTTGCAGGTCTGCAACCCCCACATTCCTACAGCCGATTGGAAGGTGGCCAAGGTCGAAGAGGTCGCAGGACAGAGGCGACAGATCATCCTCGTCCTGAAAGCAAGCGGGGGACCAGCCAGACCCCGAGCTTGAAGTCCCGGAAGCGGGGAGCCAGACCCCCGAGGCGTCCGGACGTGGCGTCCATGGTATCTGACAATATCCTGACCGCTACTAGTCCGACGCGAGCGACCTGGCCAGAGGTCTCGGACGCATCGACGCCGGGGAAGACGACGACTCCCCGGAGAGCGACGTCGACACGACAGTGGTGGAGGCGAGTCTCAGGAACGTCCCTGACACTCCTGCAGATAAACCTCCACCATTGTAAGGCAGCATGTGCTGCCTTATTGCTCCACCTAGCCAAGGGTGGGGCCGACATAGTCCTCATTCAGGAACCCTGGATCCTCGGAAACAGGGTCTACAGTCTGAGGACTCCTGATTATAAGCTATACTTAGCTGACTTCCCAGGTAAAATACGCACCTGCATTCTTGCAAAAGAGTACTGCACTTATTTTTGCTCCCAAATTTTTTTTTTTTACTTTAGGACGTTGATGTGCAATGACTGCACCATCAAGTGGCCCATGCGACACCAAGCCGTAGCCTGTTACGCGCGAATCCCAGGCAGATACGCAGCCCCTCCTCCCGCCCAACCGACCGAGGGGCGCTGCCGCATGACGCGCGACACGAGTACCGAAACCGATCGCGAACATGCAGGAAAGATAGGTGTTAGACTAATATTCGAGGAAAAAAATTACGGCTAAACACAACGCTAAACATGCAAAGTTACAAAAAATATTACTAATTACGGGCAAGGTATGTTAGTATTAGTGATTTAAGTAGAGGAAGTGATTTAGTGGTGGATATTATATGGTAGAACGAATTATAATCCGAGCATAAGATCCGAAGCGGTTCATGCAAAGAATAATTCGATCTACACAGTGGAAGGTACAAAGGAATAAAATTTCTAGAGGATCTAATAGGAATCGTGAAGTTTATGCGGCTCAACAAGTCAGGGCTGTAGATGTCACCCCTGATCAAGTTGTGCATGAAAATCACACCAAGCATTTTTCTACGATTAAGTAAGGATGGAAGGTCTATTAAGAGCAATCTGCAAGAGTAAGAAGGCAGTCTCACACCTTCATCCCAGTTGAGGCCACGCAGAGCAAAAAAGTAAAAAAGTTTTCTGACTGATTCTATACGGTCTTGTGTACTTTGTACTGAGGACACCATACACACGAGCCGTACTCTAAAAATCGGACGAACAAGCGAAATATAGAGAGTTCGTTATATATGGGTCGTCAAATTCCTTTGACCACCTCTTTATAAAACCCAAGCACTCCCATGGCTTTATTTACCATGGTAGAAATATGTTCAGAAAATTTTAACTTGGGGTCTAGTTTAACACCAAGATCATCAACCAATGTAATTTTTCCAGAGAACCACCGCAGAGGGTGTAAGGAGCCAACAAGGGCTGAAGCGATGAAATGTCATTAATTTACATTTCGAGGCATTCAGGTGTAACATATTTGCACAACACCATGACTGAAAGTTATTGAGATCGGATTGCAAGCGAGAGTGAAATGAAATGTCCTTATACTGGGCAATGAAGATCACACGGCGGTGAACCTCGAAGGCCAGGAGCACTCACTCCGTTTCTGCTGCGAGGCCAAGGACATGCGACGCCAACGCTCACCACAGTCAGTGGGGAAGCACCGACATAAACGAACGGGGTGAGTTCCTTTTTAACTACTTACTGACCACACAGATGGTCATCTTAAACCGTGGGGATGATCCCGCTATCATTATTAAGAACCGCAAGGAGGTCCTGGACCTCACGCTTGCCTCTCATACGCTACAGGATAATATAGTATCCTGGAAGGTCCTTGAAGAACACTCCTTTCGGACCACAGGTACGTAGAAACTGTCTTCACGTTCACCATACCGAGTCCAGCCCAGTTCCGTAACCTCAGGCGGACTAACTGGACACGCTACGTGGACTCGCTTTGCCAAACTCTCCCTGACCATGGGTTACCACGACTCGTCTGATAAAGGTTTTTACCGACGCCTGTGACTCAGCGCTTGACAAAGCCTGTCCACCCGGCAAACCCAGAGGTCGAAAGAAACCGGCATGGTGGACTCCAACGCTGGGAGAGCTCCGGAGATCCTCACGGAGGCTTTTTAACAAAGCGAAAGCTGTTAACATAGAGCAGAACTGGACCGAATACAAGGCAAGTCTGTCAACATACAACAAAGAACTCAGGAAAGCCAAACGCGCGTCATTGTGCCAGTTCTGCACCGAAATCGAGAGTAACTCCGAAGCCTCGCGCTTACGTAAAGTACTCTCGAAATCAACCTTGGGGTATTTGAGGAAAGCCGACCAATCCTGGACGACATCCAGTTCCGAGTCGCTAAACCTCCTTCTCAGTACACATTTCTCAGGCTGCGCAGTAAACAGACCAACCTACAGAGCGCATCCTTCTAATGCCACGGGCTCCATTCTGAACCTGTTAAGTCAGGAGAATATCCACCAAAACGGCCCTACATGCGATCACATCGATCATCGAATCGTCCCTCAGCTGCAAGTAATGTACCCTGGTAGCCTTTCTTTACATAAAAGGGGCTTTCAATAACATCATCCCGTCTGCCATCACGGGAGCACTGACTGACCTGGGGGTTGACTCCCGGACGGTGAGTCTCATCGATCAGATGCTGGAATGCAGGACCGTTGAGGCATCACTGGGGACGTCAACGTCCACAAGGATTGTCAACAGAGGCACCCCGCAGGGCGGAGTCCTCTCGCCCCTCCTTTGCAACGTAGCAGTGAATGTATTGCTGCGGGAGATAGAGGGTGGCGGATGCCGCGTGGTGGCGTATGCGAATGGCGTCGTTATAGCATTCTCTGGGAAGTTTCCACAGACCCTATGCGAGTGCATGACAAGCACTCTCACAAACCTGTCACAATGGGCAGCCAAATGTGGGCTAAGTGCTAACCCATCTAAGACGGAACTTGTACTATTTACCAGGAAATACAAGATTCCGACACTTACCCCAACGAAACTATGCGGAGAGCCGCTAGTTTTCAGCAACCAAGCCAAATACATTGGTCTTATCCTCGATAGGAAGCTCGACTGGAAGCTGAGCATAGAGGACAGGGTGAAGAAGGCCACAGTAGCCCTCTACACCTGCACGAAAACCATCGGTCTAAAGTGTGGCATGACCCCGTGCATAGTCCGATGGCTGTACACCGCCATCATACGACCAATCCTGATTTACGGAGTAGTGGTCTGGTAGCCAGCCCTGGACAAGAAAAAACTTGTCTTGACAAACTCACAAGAGTCCAACGCACGGCAGAGCTATGCATAACGGGCGGATTACGCACTACCCCAAGTGAAGCCCTCGACACCATGTTGTACCTTCTACCTATAGAACTTATGGGGAAAAAAGGTTGCAATACTCTCCGCCCTTAGAATGAGGGAATCCAGCCTGTGGAAAACCACCACGGTTGGCCACTCGGGAATCCTAATAAAACTCCCGCAACTTCCAGAGAGGACAGACTACTGCATCCCAAGTGACTACCTCTCGACGCCTTTCCAGGTATCCATCCCACTCAGGGAGGACTGGGAGAGGGGCGAATCTGGACCTGCAAACGCGATCCACTTCTACACTGATGGCTCAAAATTAGACGGCCGCGTGGGGGAGGGGGCGTCTTCTGGGACGAGCTCAACATAAGTCTCTGCTTCAGTATTCCGGACCACTGCAGTGTGTTCCAGGCAGAGGTCTTAGCCATCAAGGAGGCCGTTTCCATCGTCTCCAAACTTTCTTTAGACGGACACTCAGTGTGCGTCTTCTCGACAGCCAAGCAGGCCTCAAGGCTCTGGGCTCTATTGCGTCGAACTCAGCAACCGTTAACGACTGTCGCAGGTCTCTAAATGAGACCGCAGAGCAGCTGGATCTCTCCCTAATATGGGTCCCAAGACAAAGGGACACTGTCGGGAACGATGCCGCCGACGAGCTAGTTAGGCAGGGCACTTGTGAACCTCTCCTCCCGGAGAGGGAGCAAGTAGCGATGCCTTTAGCTACGTGCAGGCTATTAACGCACGAGGCATTCGAGCAAATTGCTGACATGCGATGGCAGCTGACCATCACATGCAGAACTTCAAGAGCGATTTGGCCAAATCGTTCGGAAAAGCGCTCGGAAGAGCGAGGTCTTTCCTCCTCCGATACCGCCTTAACCTTACCTAACCTAACCTAAGTCTCACTCCTAGAAAAAAGTTTCAAAGTTTTTGCCCCACCCACTTCCGCCGCCACAAAAGGCGCACATCTGTGGCGTCTACAATTTTGAAAATTGCAGAAAAATTCAGAATCATAGAAAAAGACCATATCTATCAGGGGCCCGAATCTGAATCGGATCGGATCATTATTATAGCCACAATAGAGAAAACCAATTCGAGCAACATCATTCCCTCTCGCTCGCACTCACACACAAACGAGTCGATTTGGTTTTTCGTACAAATGAGCGCCTCGATCTCAGAGCAACCAAACTTTTTGTCCAGACTCGCCACGCCGCCTTCCGCCACAACAAAAGACGAAAATCCACAATTTTGAAGAAAGAAAAAAAACGAAAAATACAATATCGTAGAGAATGACCATATCTACCAGATTCCCGAATTTGGTTCAGATCGGATCATTATTGTAGCCACAATGAAAAAATGAAATTTCAGCAGCGACTTTCCCCGCCCCCTTGCTGCGTAAGTCATTTATGGTGATGATAGTCGCAATAGATTCTCTCTCTCGCTCACACACTGCTCACACATTCTGCCTTGTGCAGTGAACGTGTGTTGTTGTGGGAAGTGATGTAGATGATGTAGATGTAGATGACAGATGTAGCAAAAATGTAAAATGTAAAAAACTGATAAAAATTTGAAAATTCCACATAAATCACATGTGTACTGACTAGGTACGGGTATAAAAAGTAGAGTCGCGTTCAAAGCGACTCCGTACGTTCTTTCTCGTTTTAAATTCATTTATTTTGATATTTTAATTATCTGTTTTTCACTATTACGAGGGTTGCTATTTATATTTTTGGCCTAACCATGAAAACACCAACTTAGTCGTCTGAAAATGGTTTTATTATTTCTCATAATATTCTCCTTGATAATTAATTTACTTTTGCATTCGATTAAACCAATTTTCACATATTTTTTTCCCGTCCGAATGAGAGACCTCTAAAACATGCATTTTGAATGCATCAACAGCTTCTTCTGGCGTCGTAAACCGTTGACCATCAACCATCAATTCGACGTTTTGGTCGGTCAAAACTGCCTTTGTCTGTGCCGATGAGTGAGAGCTAACATTGGCATTGTGAAGATTTATTCGTGTCTTTTTGTTAATTTTTCGAATTCACCGAAAACTTCTGGCAAACAATTGGTTGTATACCAATAAGAATTAACTGTTTTACGTTTCTCTAAGGCCACTGTAACCACATGACCGTTGATGCCGAAAGAACAGGCCACCATTTGTTGGATGTGCTTTGCAAGGGAACAACTTTTTTTGGATTTATAATTATGGAAGACTACAAAGTGGTCGATTGTTATTTTGCTTCCGGCTCATATGAATATATTCAGGATTCGTCACCTGTGTAGATATTATATACATTTTTTGAAGCACCAAGATCGTACTTTTGGATTATTTCTTTGCACCAATCGACACGTGGCTTTTTTTTTGCTAGATTGTTAAAATATGTGGGGTCCAACGGGAACCCACCTTTTTTATGTCCAGGGGATAATGGCAAATCTTACTGGTGGTCGTCATACTAATGTCCAAGGAAGCCTCTATCTCACGACATGACGATCTTGGTTAATCAGTTCTTGCACAGCATCGATTTTTTGTGGCACAACAACTTATTTTGGACGACCTTCACGGAATTAGTCGCTGAGCGTACATCGACCACGAAAAAACACAATGTACTAATTTTTTATAGAGCTTAAGGAAGGTGCTTGTTCGCCGTGTAATAATTTTAGTTCATCGAAGAATTCTTGTCTACGTAATACACGTCGAAAGTTGTGAAAAATAATCGCACGAAAATGTTCAAGGCCTAATTCCATTTTTCTGCCAAGGTAAATTTTGTATTTATCGTTAATCGATATCAAACGTGGTCGTACATTAAAAAAGTTGTATGTAGGCTTAGCCCATCACATTCCAAACTTTTTTTATGCAAATAGCCCTTTGGCCCTTTGTATTATATTATATTATATTATATTATATTATATTATATTATATTATATTATATTATATTATATTATATTATATTATATTATCTATAAATGAAAGTCATGTTAGTTAAAAATGTATATAACTCAAGAACGGCTGTACCAATATGCCTGAAAATTGGTGGGTAGGTAGCTTAGAGCCACAAGATTCATACACAAGATTATACAGTAAACGTCAGTTACTATAAAACGTGCTACAACAAAAAAGAAATTTTCGAATTCGCATTCTCAATCACATAGAGTCGACATGTATGTCAAAATAGATGTATGTCCGATATGTTTAACTTTCATTAGGTTGAACAAAGCCAAACTACGTTCGATTAACTATTAACAAAAACGCATCAGACTTGGAATAACAAAACGCATCTCGAACAGTTAAGTAATTTTGTCCATGAATAAATGGTTGAAAATTTTAGTTTTGAAATCAAATTTTAGGTGAATTGAAGTGAAGTGAAGTTTGTTTAAAAATGCCGCGATCAAGACGATCGAATCTTTCCCAACAAAGCCGTATTGCAAGAAGGATACGAAACACTGCAAATGAAAGGACTGCAGAAGAACAAGAAATTGCACGTGAACAGCGCTGCGTTAGTATGGCTCGACTTCGTCGAGCGTCGTGCGTTACGAAAGAAGAAATGGGAGACGATCAACTGAAGATGACGGAAACGGGAACGGGATATTGGGTATTTTATACCCTCCAATTATTTTAAAAATACATTAGTATATAGTAATAGTACATTACATTACTACATTACATTACTAGTACATTAGTATAGTATTATTCGGCTCACTTCTCACCCAAGCTAGAACAATGTGTCACAGTGAAGCGTAACCGGGCCCGTCTAGTATTATATAGATGTATATATTATCAGATAATTGTTAATCTTATATAAACAACTAGATAGGGTTTAATCTTTCTTGCGGCTACTTTTTTAGGTATGTCTTAAAAAACTTCCATTTTAAAAAACATCACTCCTTTGGCAACACTGACAAAGTCAACAAAATTCTGAGAAAACTAAAATATTAGTAAAAATTTCTTTAACATTTTTACGAGAACAATGAAAAAATCTGTTTGGATTGATATTTTGGTTTGAAGAAAATGGATTTGAAAAATAATAACTTATATCGAAAAATGTACATACATTACCAATTACAATTAAGCTAACACGAGACACAACATAACTACGCCCTAAACTAGCAAACTAACTAACTACGCCACTTACTCCGCCCTAAAGTCGGACCTGCCACGAAGCTGGAGCTAAAAGTTTAGATGAGATTGTTTATAGCCGTTTAGGCTATCTTTATTTCAATTATCTTCGGTCAATCAATTCTTAATGTGCACTAAAAAACAATCTTATATAAATAATTTCACTTATGTATACTTTATTTTTCTTTCTATTTAGAAAAATGTATTACATTGCAAACACCGCCTTTTTTCTGGTTATGAGAAAACCGACCGTAACATCGCCGAAAATGTTATCCATGCTCTTATGCCAGTGCACGAAAATGGCTTATTCAATGATGAAAAACAAGACGATGATGAGAGTACAGCATATATTTTAGAAGTATTGGAAGAGAGCAAAAATTCTTTAAGTAAATTGGTACGAATTTAAATAAAATAATATTCTTCAAAATACAAGAATTTTTAATTGTTATGGTATTTCTGCATACTATCTTAGCACTGCAGCGGCGAAATTTTGAAATACACTTATACTTACATAAGTGGTATCACAGGAGTTTGGACAGAAAATTTAATTGCTATAGTTCTGAGATCTAGTATCTAGTATCTGAGATCTAGGCTCTCATCTGGACAAATAGGCAGAGCCGACGCGTTGGTGTGTGAAAGAGTGAGAGTGAGAAGAAACGATGCGGTTTTGCTCTATTATGGCTATACTATTGATCCGATCCGATTCAGATTCGGGCCTGTGATATATATGGGCTTTTTCTTTAATTTCGTTTTCTGCTATTTTAAAATTTGTGGACGCCTCAGATATGCGCCCTTTGTGGATCGCAAATGGGAGTGGCGAAATTTGGAAATACACTTGTAGGAGTGAGATATCACATCAGTCTGGAAATAAAATTTGGTTTCTCTAGCTCTTATAGCCTACGAACAATGGGCGACAAACAATACGGACGGACGGACAGACGGACGGACAGACATGGCTATTTTCGACTCGGCGTTTGATGCTGATCAAGAATATATATACTTTATGGGGTCGGAAACGCGTTCTTCTGTGCGTTACACAAGTCCACTTTTACCACAAATACAATATACTATTATACTCTTTGAGTACGGGTATGAAAAAATAAAAAAAAAAACAGCAAGTGGACACAGTTTTCTTTCTGAACTTACACATACGCGAGTGTCATTTTTTCGGAATCATTTCATTTCTCTCTCTGCTCTTTTTCTATAACAACGGCGAAACTTTCACGCTTCCCCCTTTCTTCACTAGAGGACAACTCCCTTTGTGTCCTCTTCCAGCCGCCTGCCGATCTGACCGCATTCAAATTCGGTTTAACTGCCACTTGATTTGAATGTTGCGCACGCGCGCCAACTTGGTTGTTCCCACCTGGTTCGCTCAACAGTCGACCGGTTCTCCGGCGCCGAACTGGTTCGCTCCCCAGTCGATTGGTTCACTCACGCCGAACTGGTTCGCTCACCAATCGATCGGTTCTGCCAGCCATCGATATCCTCCGCCGATATAGTTCGGCACTCGTTGCGGAGCTGGTTCCTCTGACCACCTTGCGCATTACGCGCACGATAGGTGCCAATAATGCGCACAAACGGTAGGGCCGCCCCGGATCGTGCTGCCAGACTTCCCACCTCACGCTTTTTCCGGTTGTGGTACTTGTAGTACCCACGCCGGTTGCGTTCTTTACACGTTCCAACCGCCGTACCCGCGAGTGACCATTCCCGCAGCATACGCCTTGCGAAACCACCAGGTAAGTCATATTCATGTTCATTTATTTGCTCTTGTTTACTAAATTGTTTTTCTTTTTTACTCCTCCGCTCCGCCTACACCTCACTCGACACCTCCACGCTGCCGGCGGACGTCGACACCCGGAACCGCACCCCCTGCACCCGGACCAGACGCTGTACGCGCCGGCCGATGCAGCGGGTGCCCTCCACCGCCCGGACGACCGCCTCGGACCAATTCTGCCGCGCCACCGACCGCCAGCGCGCAGCCTCTGCCGGCTCCTCCTCATTCAACGACTGCTGCCTCTGCAGCTGTGGCCGCCTTACCTCGGCCCGGGACTCGGGACACGAGGCCTGGCGCAGCAGGCCCGGTCTCTCCGCCTTCGCCGCCGTTGTGGGCCAAACAAGGTCAAGGTCAAACAAGTCGTCTCAGCGCGCCTCCTCGTCGCACCTCCGCTGCTCCGCCTCGCGTCGCGCCTCCTCCTCGTACCGCCAGTCCTGCTGTTGCTGCACGGTCGTAGGTGACTCCGGGTCCTTGGGCCCCAGGACCAGGACATCCCCACATCGCAGTATCCCGTTCCGCGCACCCCCCCGGACCAAGATCGGATCTCGAGAACAAGGGTTGGTAGCCGACGCCTCCGTGATCAGGTACGCATTTCTCTCTTTCTGCTCGAACTATTTTTATATCATATATAATCCTCCTCTCTTCCTCAGATGACGACTTTCGACAGATAACGTTCGCTTCTTTTATATGCTATAAAAGTAGTTCGTTTCTTTTCTCTACCCCAAAAAATTTTACCTATGTAACTTTGCTAGCTCTTTTCCTCTATCACAATAAATTGTATTTATGTAAATTCGCTACCTGTTTTTTCTTGATTTCTCCCGCCGGCTCTGGCCCTTGATGGCGTCCTGCGTGTCCTCAATTTGGAGCCGGTGCTCATGCCCACAATCCGTATTCTATTTTTATGATTCGCTTTTCCGGCATGGGTGTGATTGTCCGTCCCCTTTTCACAGACAGCCATCATTTAGCCACCTCTTCCGTTTGTGGCTTCAGATCACCAATGTGTACCGTCCGTGTATGCTTATCGCTCAGCTTGCAGCCTTTCTTTCTTTCTAAGCTGAAACAGCTTCCGCAGTTTGTTTGCGTTTTCGTCGGGGTGGTTGTCTCCTCCAGTGCCGAGCGTTTCCTCGTCGTACAAAGCCTTCTGAAGTCTGGGCTCCCTTTCTTGGACTATAAACGCCGGTGCGTATCCCGTCGATTCCGTGACCCCTGAGTTCACGGCCAACATCAATTCCGGCCACTTCTCGTCCCAGCATCTCTGGTCCCCTTCGGTGAACTGCGCGATCACTGTTTTCACCGTACTATTCGCGCGTTCCGTCGGGTTTTGCTGCGGCGTGTACGGAGCCGTGAACTGATGCCGCACCGTCGGTGATCATCACCTTGGGCACTCCGAAACGGGCCAAAATGCGTTCCCTGAACGCTTTTCTTAGTGCCTCCGTGGTGGCCTTTTAAAGCGGTGGCACCAACTCGGTGCACTTCGAGAAGCGATGCACAAACACTAACAGCATGGCGTTCCCATGCTTTGACCGGGGCAGTGGTCCGACGAAATCCGCGCATACCGTTGCCCAGGGTTCTTCCGGTACTTGGGTGAGCATCTTTCCGGCTGCCTGTAGCTGACTAGGCTGGAACTGGAGGCACGTCTCACACTTTTCGGACTTATGCCCTCACATCCCGGTGTATTCCTGGCCAATAGTATCGGGCGGCTATCCTTGTCATGGTCTTCCGGCCGCCTGCGTGACCCGCCTCCGATGAGTCATGATTCTCCTTCATGACCCGATCGTGAAGGTCTTTGGGCACACACAGCTTCCATGCCGCTACCTCTTCGTCGCCGGCTCTATGCGGTATATGCCGTTACACCACGCCAACTTCCTCCACGTAACCCGGGAACTTTGCCGGTTCCCTCCTCATTTTATCTTTTAATTTTGTTATCCATTCGCACGGCCCTCCTGGACCCGCGGCGATACTCTCCTCTCCTTCCACTCGCAAACATCGCTCCTCCATGGGCTGGCGAGATAGCGCATCGGCTACGATTTTAAGCTGCCCTTTCCTGTACGCTATCTCGGTGTCGTACTGCTGCAACTCTAACGCCCATCTGGCGATTCTTCCGTGGCTGAATAATTCCTCTCCGCAGCGTTCAAGGTTCGGCTGGCGTAGGAAATCACCCCTCTCCTTTCTTCGTCTCTTGCGTAAGGATTGCCCCCAAACCATAGTCACTGGCATCCGTCTGCAACACGAATTTCTTTGAGAAATCGGGGCACGCCAGCACGGGGTCCGCCACCAGAGTACTCTTCACGAACTCACATGCCTGCTGCTGCTCGGGCGCCCACTCCCACTTCGCCTTCTTTTTTAGTAAGGCGCTGAGTGGCTGCATCGTGGAACGCCGGTACCACGAGGCAACGCCCAAGTACTGGCGTAGTTCATTCACATTTGCGGGTGGCTTAAGTTCCGCAATTGCGGCCACCTTCTCTG
This sequence comes from Drosophila bifasciata, assembly GCA_009664405.1. Lineage (NCBI taxonomy): Eukaryota > Metazoa > Arthropoda > Insecta > Diptera > Drosophilidae > Drosophila > Drosophila bifasciata. Next base: position 20,923,606 of record CM019044.1, read on the forward strand.
GGTCGATGCATATCCCCTCTCCTGACACCAAATGACCCAGATACCGCAACTCCCTTCGAAAGAACTGGCACTTATCCACGTTCAGTCTCAAATTGGCCCGTTTTAACCGCCTAAATACCTACTCTAGGTTCTGTTATGGCTCCTCCTTGGTGCGGCCAATTACGATGATGTTATCTTGATACGCGAAGGCATGCCGCATCATCTCTGGACCGATCACCTGGTCTAGCGCCCTTTGAAACGTCGCCGACGCTGAGTGTAGGCCAAACGGCATCACCTTCCACTGGAACAGAGCCTTGCCTGGCACCGTGAATGCCGTGAATTTCCGGCTGTCTGTTTCCAGTGGGATCTGCCAGTACCCGTCCTTCAGGTCCAAGCTGCTGATGAAAAGCGCTTCTTTCAGCTGGTCCAAAATGTAGTCGATTCGCGGCATGGGATATGCATCCTTGATTGACTTCGATTTAATTTGCCGAAAGTCCACGCACAACCTCCACTGTCCGATTTTTTTTAAACCATCACGATGGGGAAGCTGTACGGGCTCTTCGAGGGCTCGATACACCCCATCTCCAGGTGCTCGTCCACCTTCTGGTTGATCTCAGTCTGCATCTTCGGGTTTTCGGGTAGTATCGCTGTTTAATCGGTACAGCATCGCTCATCGTGATTTTATGCACCGCCACATGCGACACTCCCTTCAACCTTTTCAATTCTTCTAATTCTTTGGCCAAGAATTCCTTGACTGACGCATCCTCAGTCCAACCACCACCCACGCCTTCCTCCGGAATGCCAGCCTCGCCTACTTAGGACTCATCTGTGGTCTCCAGGACTGCCACCGATAGCCTTTCCTCCAACCGCCCATTTCGCCTACCTTTCGCAGGGATCACGACCCTGTGCCCCGCACAGGTCACCTCTGCTCCGACTGCGGTGATGAAGTTCCATCCCAGGACCAGCGTGTCGATGACTCCGGTAGGACGAGAAGAGTCATCGGCATTTTCCGGTGTCCGGAAGGCCAGCTCCACTTCGAGTTGGGTGGTTATGGCCTGACTGCGTCCGTCAGCCAGCCGTACATGTTTCCGGACCTCTCTCATTCGGCCCTCCCAACGGAGCTGCAATGCCAGCTCGGAGCTGACAAAGCTGCTCGTGGCCCCTGTGTCAACCGTGGCCCTCCTTTCTCTTCCGAGATCACCACCACGGCCGATAACTGGTCCTCCTCCGCGGTGAGTCCACCGATTAGTTTTCGGGCCTCATCCTGCGACCCTGGCACAGACCTTCTCGGTGTGGGTCACGGGGCGTTTTCCGCTTTTCTGCAGCACTGCCATGTGGCCACGCCAACCTTTCCGCACATCCAGCAGAAAGTTAGCGGCCGCCCTGGTATAACTGCGCCCAGTGCTCTTCGCTTCCACACCGACGACACGCTTGGGAGGGATTCTTTACGAATCCCCCTTCCACATTGGAATGCGTCTGGCCGTCGGCCATAGGCTTTGACGAGTTATTGTCCGCCTGCCGAGCGCCGCGGTTCGGCTCATCCTGCAGCGCCAACACACCTCTGCCGCGGTCGTTTTCGTGAAAAGGTTGGCCGCCCTCGCTCGTCACACTGGACTTTCCCTCTGGAACTCCGCGCGATCCTTTTCCAGTGCCTCGAACTCAACGGCTAGCGCCATCATGTGATCGAGGTCTCTGCACCTGTGCGGCCTGATAAAAATCCGCAAATCCGGCATGCTGTTCTCGCGGATGAGTTCCAGCTGCTCCTCTGGTTTGCATTTGAGGGGTCGCATGAGGGTCTGCATCTCCACGATGTAGTCCTTGAATGGCTATCCCCAATTCTGCTTCCTGTGGCGGACTTCCTGCAGCAGCTCCTCGAAATACCCCCGGGGCAAGAAGTAGGCCTGAAAGCTGGCCGCAAAGGCATTCCACGTCTGCCACTGCCGGTTGTTCGCGATGAACCACATCAACGCCCTACCCTTCAGTAGCTCTGGCATGGCCCTGGAGATTAGATCTAGGTCCAGACCATACATGTCTGCCGACCACTCGACCTGCTCCAAGAACTCCAATCAAACCGAAAGGACCACTCCCTCACCTACTTCGCCACATTGGCGTAGCTCAGGCGAGGCAGCCTCCCTGACTGCGCTTCAGGCACCTCCCGCTCCTCCTCGGGTCGGTTCCTCAACGCCTCTCGGCCTGCCGGCGCCGTCCCACCTGACCGGCCTACGCTCGCTGGCCGCGGTCTGCTGGGTCCCGGCCTGAGCGAGTGGCTCATTTCTGGGATTGCCAGGCTCGCTATGAGTTCCTCTTGGAACTCGACTGGCAACCTCCACACTGATGTTGGGCACGCGCCTGCTGGCAATGGCAGGCGCTCGTACACCTCCGCCTTGTCTTCGGTTGGTGGCTCGGGTGAGGCTCTGCCTGCCCGAATTTCCCACACCTCCAACCTGGTGGCGTACTCTGGCTCCGTCTCCTGCTTCTCCACCCAATCCTTGAACACTCGCCGCATCTCGGCCACCGTTCCCTCCAACAACCCGAATTTCGGGGCACACTGGATCAACTCCTCCTTCCTCAGGGAGTGAATCCACCGCCGACTCCTCATCTTAAACCTCCCAAAATCCCCAACTGTTTTCCTATTTGTCGCGAGGCCCCACGTTGGGCGCCAGTTGTAACGAACCGTTTCTATCCGTCTGATCAGCAGGGCTGGCTCAGTGGCCGACGAGCTCGTTGCAACGAATTTGTTTGTTGCCTCGCAGACAACAAGAAAACGCACAGATTGTTTTGGGGAAATTTGTACTTGGCTCTTTATTGGTATCTTAGTCTAACGGATCTTACGCGCTATCTTACAAACTGCTACCTGCTGGGCCTCCGCTGGCCTTCCGCTGGCGACTTTGGCTTCGCGCTACCACCGCTTGGTTTCTCGGCGTGGCTCCCCCGTGCTATGGCTGGGAGTTCTGACTCGGCAACCGCCTCATCCACCACTCACAGCTCCGCACACTCTGGGCTCACCCTTCGCTGTTTCTCACCATAAGCGGTGAGTAGTATCTTGCGTGCCCTTGTCCGTTTACTGATCCTCGGCGTAATGTGCCGCGCCGCTGTCGCTGGGCTCCCTTTATACCCCCAGGCGACGCCGGCGCCGATGTCGCTGCCTAGCAACAACGGTTCAACCACGCGTTCCGTCGGTAGCTTTCAATCGCGCCTTCGCGCGTTTCCACCTCGTTCTTAACGGGATCACGCCGGTGGCGTGATCTCATGTCCATATTTGGAAATTCAATTCCTCACACTGTGTGTGAGTAACTCTGACACTGACGTGAACGAACTGCTGACACTGCTGGATAATCTAACACTGACTTCCGAAGACGACCGAAAAAACGTTGAGGAACAAGTGGACAAGATGGACGCTGCAAGGCCTATGAACTCGTTACTCTCGACAGAAAACACTATCGGAGTTTGAGGGAGCTCTGGAGAAGTATGTTACTTGGCGCCAGGCAGAAAAGCTGCCTACGCGCTCTATGAGGAATTATAAGGGTAGTTCTAAGCATTATTAAGCAGTACTGATAATTCGAAACAAAAGTAAGAGGCCCTGCTAACGCATTCCTGCCTCCTGGGTCCCACCTCGACTTTACCTTCTCAGATAAATGCCCTTTGCACTTTCGAGAGCAAGAACTGGCTACGCTTTGTCAGGGTAGCATGACTGTTTTACAGTTCAGGTTTAAAAGAAAATCACCCTTCTTTCTAACAAGGCAATTATGTCCCAAGACTACGCAAACCCTCAATGATAAAAATTGGAGCGACGCACCTTGCGTATTCATTTCAGGCCTTACGAAAAATCTCACTGATGTCCTATTTTTGGCAGGAACTAGGGACTTTTAGAAAAATTTTAGTTATTAAATAAAGGGCCGAGCAATCGAATTAGCAAACATAGGTAGATTTACGTAAGGTAGCTCCACTAACTATTATGTACAGATTTTATGACTAAACATCGGGCTGGGAAACCCGACATACTCCCCCCGTAAAATACAGATACAGATTCGCAGATACATCGGATGTTGGGGTCTTGTTCAGCTCAGTCGTCAAAGACCTTTTCGACCGAATCTAGATACATATCCATTGCCAGTCAGCTATCGCACCATCTATGTCCACGTCACTGCGATCAATTGAAGGGTTAAAACCAGGGAACCTTGGGCATCGAACGCAGGAACATTTGGACAGGAGAACATTGCGAGGAGTCCCTAGCGTTTGACTTTTATTTGAGTCCATCAACGAAACGTTTTTGAATCGATCACAACATCCAGACACATCCCAAGTGAGTTTTCTGAATTATTGGTAATCCTGGTAGAAGTTTGAATTGCCCAACACATAAGAGCTGCAAAAACAGTTTTGCACCACTCAGAATATGAAGTCCTGGGTCGGCGAGTGGCAGGTTTCCAGGAATCTTCCAGCTGCAAATGTTCACGCTGTGGCTTGGTTGCCGATCAGTGATATAAGGGACGATAACAGCAGTGATGGGAGTCGAGTATGTCGACAAACGAGAGTGAAGGCTTATTTTCATGGACACTCCATCGGGTCGAGGCTTGAGTCGCCTATTCTAGAAACAGTAGTGGACGATTTTATCTTCCGAAGCTGAAGCTGATTAGCTAAACGGGAGGTAAATGCAGCTAAGAGCCGGAATCTAGCAGCGCTCGGCAAGAGACGAAGGACCCAGATCTAATTTTTACTAGAACGGTGGCCGTGGGTAATGGCACATCATCATTGCTGAGATCCTGGCCAATAAGTGCAGAACATGTAGACACTGAAGCAGAGGACTCAGTGATGGGACGCGACGAAGTAGACGGAGAAGAAGTGTCAAGTGTGTGGTGCCTATGCCCACAGGTACGGTACTTGCTGCATTGACTCAACCGAAGGCCTGCCTTGAGGGAATTTACACACAGGGAAAACCTCTTGGCTTCATTATAGCGATTTAAGGAGACAGTGCTATAAATTTGGGACAATGATTGATTTCGTGAGCGCTGTCATTGCCCAGCACGCAGAATGGTTAGGTTTTCTACTTTTGCCCACCTGACGGCGCGGCGCATAGGTTGCCATAGCGCATAGGTGGCCATGATGTCAATGTCGAAGAGCTTAACCGAAGGTTCTCGATGACTGGTGTACCTGAAGCGACAAGCAACATGTACCTGAATTCAACCCCACTCTGTGATACTAGTTTTAGCTTTGTGTGTGTCAATCAATGTGATGTCCTGGCATGTATTCTTAAGGTAAATTCCAATGCTGAAGGCTTAGATGGCATTAGTCCAAAATTCCAAAAAATCTTACTTCCGAAGATGTTGTCCCACGTCACGTATATATTTAACAACGCCATTACCACATCTACGTTTCCGACTGAATGGAAAAAGGCAAAAATACTACCCATCCCAAAACAAAACAATGACTATATACCTATTTCAATACTTCCGTTTCTTTCTAAAGTTCTTGAAAATCTTATGTCTTCACAGATTGAACACTTTTTGACTCAAAACTCGCTGATGAGTCAAAAAGCAGTCGGGCTTTCGAAAGAAACGAAGTTGTATAAATGCTATAACGGATATTGTGGAAGATATACGACAGCAACTTGACAAAAACTGGGTTACGTTCTTGACACTTCTTGACCATAGTAAGGCATTCGACTCTGTAAACCACAACATACTCTGTGCAAAATTGACGAAATTATTTCATTTCTCAGACACTGCAGTCAACTTTGTTAAGTCTTATCTTACAAATCGATTGCAAGCTGTAGTCTCAGAAACCATTATTGGACCATTATTGTTTTCAATATATGTTAATGATCTACCTAGTGTCTTGTCCGAATGTGAAGTACATCTATATGCTGATGATGTCCAAATTTATGTTAGTAATCCCGTTAACGAAATAAATGTTTGTGTCAGTACGAGTAACAAGATGCTTTCCATAATTGAGAAATGGGCAAAAGAGAATGGCTTGGTAATAAATAAAAAAAAGTCAAAATGTTTGGTAATTGCTAAAAAGAGTATTTACACAAACACTCTGGAGAAACTATACATTGACAATGCACCCATTTCCTATGAAGAACACGCAGTTAACCTGGGTATAACATTTAGTAGCACACTATCATGGAGCAAATATATTTCAAAGGCAACAGGACGTACCTATGGACTGTTACGCCAACCGTCAGCGTCCAAAACATTCTTACCAGAAAATATAAGACTCTGATCTCTAAAAGTCATTCTCATCCCGACTCTTTTTTTATGGTGTTAAAATATTTGGACATAGTGACGCCCGCGACAAGCGCACATTGGTATTAGCCTTTAATTCAATTGTCCGATATGTGTTTAATTTAAGACGTTTCGACCATGTATCGCACTTGACAAATAAAATACTTGACCTTAACTTGACCACCTAGATAGATTTTAGAACTCTAGTATACTTTCATAAAATTGTCACGACTCAAGAACTAATTTACCTTCACAGCAAACTTAACTCGCTACATCACTACAAACTAACAACTTTTTATGCCCTCGGGCTCATACGCTTTGCTCAAAGAGGCAGTTCTTTATCAATGCAATCCGCTTATGGAACAGTCTTCCCCATCACATTAAATCAATTAGGAGCGCAACTCAATTTAAAAATAAAATCAAAGAGCATTTAGGAAACCAATAAAAATAAACAAACAAAAAACGCATCATTAATTAAAAAAAAAAAAAAAATATATAAAAATAAAGAAAGAAAAAAAAAAAATAAATAAAAAATAAAAAAAAAGGTTAATATATAAGTATTTACTTTAAGTACCTAATTTTTGTCAAAATGTCCATGTATAATTATTATTATTATTATTATTATTATACCCGTACTCGAAGAGTAAAAGGGTATATTGTATTTGTGGTAAAAGTGGATGTGCGTAACATAGAGAAGGAGTAATTTCCGACCATATAAAGTATATATATTCTTGATCAGCATCAATAGCCGAGTCGATATAGCCCTGTCTGTCCGTCCTTCTGTCCGTCTGTCCGTCTTGTTCGTCGCCCCTTGCTCGAAGGCTAAAAAGAGATAGAGCAACCAAATTTTTTTTTCCTATCTGATGTGTTCTCTCACTCCTAGAAAAAAAAATTCCGCCACGCCCACTTCCGCCCCCACAAAGGGCGCACATCTTTGGCGTCCACAATTTTAAAGATAGCAGAAAACGAAAAATGCAGAATCATAGAGAAAGACCATATCTATTAGGGGCCCAAATCTGAATCGGATCGGATCATTAATATAGCCACAATAGACAAAAACATACGCAAAAACTTCGCTCCATCCCTTTCGCACTCACACAAAATCGAGTAATTTTGGTTTTTCGTATAAATGAGCGCCTCGATCTCAGAGACTATAAGAGCTAGAACAACCAAATTTTTTTGCCTAGACTCCTGTGATATCGCTTCAGTGCAAGTTTATTTCAAAATTTTGCCACGCCCACCCCGCCCCCAAAAGACGAAAATCCACAATTTTGAAGATAGAAAAAAAAATTAAAATGCAGTATCGTAGAAAATGACCATATCTACCAGATTCCCGAATTTGGTTCAGATCGGATCATTATTGTAGCCACAATGATCAAATGAATTTTCAGCAGCGAGCTGCCCCGGCCGCCGCTACAACCAAAACAAAATATACATTTATTTTGAGGGTTGATATCTGCTACTGATTCTCTCACACTCCCACTCGCACGCTCTGTCTTGTGCAGTGTACGTGTGTTGTTGTGAGAACTGATGTAGATGTAGATGACAGATGCATCAAATAAAATGTAAAATGTAAAACTGATTTGAAAATTCCACATAATTCACATGTGTACTGACTGAGTACGGGTATAAAAAGTAGAGTCGCGTTTACAGCGACTCCGTACGTTCTTTCTCGTCAATTATTATTAATATTATTATTATCTTTTATCCCCCTGCTAAGAGATAGTAACAGATCCAAAATGAACTCTATAAACTCACCGAGTGACTAACGCAATAAAAATAAGTTTATACTTGTAGCGCTAGGATAAAGCAAGAAATAAATTGAAAAAAAAATTAAATCCACTGTTTCCAACGTCCTGCATCGCTGCTCCAAAAACGAGGTCATGGACTCCCATGACGGAATCAGGTTGACGAAGGCTGCGTCCTCTAAACGTTCCTTCCACTTGGCTTGAATCGCTGAATCCAGTTTACGAAGCAGTACCTGCACAATGATGCATTCTACGATCTGCTCAGGAGTTCCCAAAGCCTGGAGCGGAGGAATATGAGCGTTAAACTTGTCCGATATCTCCCAAAGCATCGACACCTACCCATTCTCCACATCCTGTAGCCCCACGATCTCAGTAATGTGTTCCTGAAAGACTAATCGACGATTATTAAACCTCTTTTCCAATAAATCCAACGCTATATTATAGTTTCTATCAGAAATTTCCAGCGCACGAACTGTCTCCAACCCCGAATCACCTAGGCAAGATCGTAAATGCTGAAATGATCTCAATGTTCCAACTTCCTGGATGACTGTCGATAATTCTATAAGGGGATGACAGAGTTCCGTTGACCTGAGAACCTCAAAAAAAAAGAAACATTTGTTTTGCACTGGCAGACGGGCGAAACCCGATGAACGAACGAAAATTATTGTTTATAAATGCAGTTTGTGATTGCACTGATCAATTCTTTATTGCACAATCACGTCGGGGTCACCAAATGTTGAGCTATTAAGTGTGTAATTTTTAAGTTCCGTTGATCCTCAAATTGTAAATTTTAGGTTTTAAATAAAGAGAACGAAGATATTGTTTGGAAATACAATTTTATTAATTATATAAGGATGCGGCAGTACGAGTGTGGAGCTGGGACATAAAATGCGAAGATACAATTGGAAAGACAACGAAAGACATAAAAGCACCGAAAGACTCGGGCTGCTGTTGAGCCGAGTGCGAGCGATAGATAGAGAGAGAGAGAGCGCGGGATGCAGCATAGATGCTGCAGCTGTAGTAGCGAAACGAGCATAAGCGTAACCATAAGCATAAGCAATTACAATATTTACAATTCAGTGCTTACAATCGTATAAGCAAACATATGTAGGTAGATTTACGTTAGGCTGCTCCACTAACTAACATAAAGATTTTGTTCAGACTGGGGACGGCGCTGGCGGGGCCACCGCTCTGTGGGCATTCCAGCCACACTTCACTGTTAGCACTTCAGCTACGCAAGCGGCTGCCTCGCTCTCGCCCTCATACTTAAGTGCATTTTTGCCCCCGGCGACGCTCTCTTCACGCTTAATATCACCACGGGCACGCTCCCGCCCACGATCACGCTCCCGCCCACGATCACGCTCCCGCTCTCGCCGCCGGCAGCTCTCGGCAGCTTGAGCGCAACTTCTATCCACGTACGCTCCCGCTCTCGCTGCCGACAGCCCTCGGCAGCTTGAGCGCAACTTCCATCTACGTACGCTCCCTGCTCCCGCTCTCGCTCCCAGCAGCCCCTCAGCAGCTTGAGCGTAACTTCAACACATTGTTGGTTTCTTGTGTCCGTCCATAACTCGCAGACAAATTATTTACCAAAATAATTAATTATTTAATACAATATATTAAATAAATGTGTATTCCGCGCCTATGTATGTACGCACATTCCAGCCCATGAGAGCGGCTTGCGTACATACACGCACACATACATTAATATTTCTCTAGTGTGTTCCATCCGCGCCCTACCCCAATAATATATATATTGGCACGATCCAAGTGCAAGTGAATTCACACACTCCTACATTAATAGATGAGTATCGAACCCTTTTAAGTACGGTTGTGTTTTGGATGAGCTCCGAGTTTTCCACGCAAAGAATCCTATCACCGCCTGCAAAACAAAGGGGAAGTGGTTAAGGACAGCATACTGTCGCCAGGGTACGTACTGCGCATGGTGCCCGATCCCGCCGACGACCATCAAAGTTGCAGAGGCAGAAACAGTCGTGCCCCACTCTGGACGGGGGGGGGGGGAGAAGAGGAGGTTTGGCGCCTTTCACGTTTGATGGTGTTAGTTTGGGGAAAATAAAAACAATTTTCACTCAACTTTCTGATCGAGCGGCTGGAGATTTATAGAACAGCTGATCAGCAGAGTTGCTATTACAACGGAGTTACCGGATAGCAGCTGATCGACGCTCGGTTGCCACACGCAAGGTTGCCAGACTGTTGGATCCGGTGAACCGGTTATTGAAACTGCGCGGGTTTTTGTAATTCAAAACTTTAACCGATCGCACATAGCGGAAAGTATGGAGGAGGAGGAAAAGATGGCTTTCGAGAGAAGATCGAGCCTGCAGCGCTCCCCACCGCAGTGGCAAACGCCCAGGGGCATTTGGCCAAGAGAGCAGACAGCGGAGAAAGGGACTCACCCAGTCCTTCCGACTGGATCCTCTCTAAGGGAGTCCCTACAAACGAGGCAGCAACCGACTCTCACGGTCTCAGCTCCGGCGGAGGTCCCAGTCAACCCGTTCGACTTCAGTGGTGCCACCCGCGAGAAGAGCGCTTCAGGGGTAGAGGAAGTTGAGGATCTTCGCTCTACTCTGGTGAGCCTGGTGGAAAAGTCGACAGAATTGTCGAAAATGTTGAGGGACGCTCGGTACCTCAACAAGGATATGAAGGAGCTGGCGCAAAAAGTGGTTAGGCTGCAGAAGTCGGCCCTTTTAGTATCGACTCGAACGCCCAGAGGGAAGGAGCGTGCAGAGCACAAGGACCAGCCGACCCAGTGCTCTCCTCAACAAACTGGAGTGAAAAGACCCCCCGCTACGTCCGCTACGAACACGCCAAAGCGGAAAAAGGACCAGGAGGAGACCCCCACAGCAGCCCCTCACCAAGGTCGACGGACGGAGACAGTTCTTCCAGCAACCGAGTGGACGGAAGTGAAGGGCAGGACACGCAATCGACAGGTGCGACCGCGAGCAGATGCCATCATAATCGAGCCAAAAGATAGGATGACGTATGCGGAAATTTTAAACCTGGTCACCCGGAGCCAGGACGAAAAATTGAGGATGGTTGGAGAGAGCGTCCGCAGGGTGAAGTGCACCGCCAAAGGAGCACTCTTGCTGGAGCTAAAATGGCGAGACACTGGAGACAACGCAGCAGTTAAGAGACAGCATCAGCACTTGCCCTGCAAGGGAAGGTGGAGGCGCGAGCTCTCACCCAGCAGACGAGGCTTGAAGTGGTAGACCTGGACGAGATGGCCACAGCAAATGACCTGAAGCAGGCATTTCAGGAGCAACTCGGTGCCACGCTGGATGAAGCAGCCATTAAAAGCATGCGCCCAGCGTATGGTGGCACGCAACGCGCCATTATCAGCCCTCTGCGATCGAGGCAAGAAAGATTCTGGACGTAGGGAAGATTAAGGTGGCCTGGTCTGTGTGCAGGATAAGGGAGCGTAATCTGCCACTGAAATGCTTCAAGTGCCTGGAGCTGGGGCACATCGCAGCGAACTGCGTCAGTACAGTGGACAGAAGCGGATGGTGCTTTCGTTGCGGTGCTGTAGGACACAAAATTCGCGACTGCCGTAAGGAGGCGAAATGCTTCTACTGCGCTGAAAAAGGGAAGCCGCATAACCACGTTGCTGGAAGCCAGAGGTGTCCAATGACAGCCAAGGAGAGCACGAAAGCCAACCAGCATGCTTAGGTTTTACCAGCTGAACCTAAAACCACTGCGAGGCAGCAAGCGATTTGCTCTCCCAGGCGGTGCGGGAGCTAAGGTCGGATGTCGCCCTCATCAGCGAGCCATACCGATCCCCAGCAGACGGATGTTGGGTCGATAGCTCGTCGGGGAAATCAGCGATCTGGTCCTGTGGCAGACCATGCATACGGCCGACATCATGCGTAGCGTATAGGCACTTTGTGCGGGCCAATCTGGCGAGTCTGTGGGTGTATAGCTGCTACCTCCCACCAAGCTTGAGTCGCCATAGCTTCGCAGCAGCCTTAGACGAGCTGGTGGACGATGCCAGAGACCGCAAGCCTGTCGTAATTGCGGGAGATTTCAATGCGTGGGCCCAGGAGTGGGGCAGCGATATCTCCAAAACCAGCAGCTCGGACGCAATAGCGAAGGGTTAGGCCCTCCTGGAGGCCTTCGCGACGCTCGACGTGGTTTTGCTGAACCAAGGATCGGCAAATACATTCAACCGAGGGAGGCGCAGGCTCGGTGAGCGACCTCACGTTCGTCACGAGCTCCCTTTTCCCTCGGCCAGATGGAGTCTGTGTAGTCAGTACACTGCCAGCGACCACGAGGCTCTGGTGTTCTCGATAGGCGGCGGACTTGGACGAACCCAGAACCAGACAGCACAGAGGCTAGCCTACAAAGGGGAGACGCTTCGCATTCCAGACTTTCTGGAGGCGATGGGCGGAGGACCTTGGAAGGCTCGGCGCAGCAGATGGCCAACCAGCTCTCAGACCAGCTTCTGCTCGCATGCGAAGCAAGCATGACCCGAAGGAGGAAGTTTGGGGAACGCAGCTGCCGACCTATTGGTGGAGCGGCGAGATAGCTGAGGCGAGGCGCTCCTGCCTGTCGGCCAGAAGGCAATACCAGAGAGCACGCAGACGGAGTGACAGCGACTGGCCAGGTTTACACATAGCGTATGGAGCGGCCAGGAAAACGCTGAAGACAGCCATCAAGAGGAGCAAGCGTGAGTGCTTCTTGCAGCTGTGCGACGCAGCCGAGCATGACCCATGGGGAAGGGCATATAAAATGGTGACGAAGAGATTACACGCCAATAACGCAGAAGCGCCGTCGGACCCAGAGCAACTCCAGGTTATCGTCGAAGCGCTGTTTCCAACTCTGCACCAGCAACCACATGCAAGGAGTCGACGCGCTCCAGCCGCCACACGAGGTGGAGCCAGTGACGACCGAGGAGCTACTGGCAGCAGCGAGGAAGATGAAGCCAAATAAGGCTCCTGGCCCGGATGGAATCCCCAACAGGGCAGTTAAGCTGTCGATCTCGCTTAAGCCGCACGAGTTTGCTCGTGCGTTCACGCAATGCCTACGCGAAGGAGTTTTCCCAAGGCAGTGGAAGACCCAGCACCTAGTGCTCATCCCAAAACCCGGAAAGCCACCAGACGACCCTTCCTCATACCGACCGATATGCCTGATCGACGGATTGGGGGAAAACTCTGGAGCAGATTATCTGCTCAAGGCTGGAGAGCGCATTTTGAAGAGTCGCGAGGCATCTCAGAGAACCAGTTCGGCTTCCGGAAAGGGGTATCGACGGTGGACGCCATAGGCAGGGTGGTCCGCATCGCATCCGAGGCCGTAGAAGGTACACGCTGGAAGGGTGGCAAGAAGGAGTACTGCCTGATTGTCACTCTGGACATCAAGAATGCGTTCAACTCCCCTGAAGTGGGATAGCATAACGGACGCGCTGAGCCAGAAGGGCATCCCCAGTTACCTCCAGGCGATGGTTAGAAGCTATTTTGAGGACAGGATCCTCACTACGACATGGCGAGTGGAGCTCAATCCCACCCCATCTCGGCAGGAGTTCCCCCAAGGCTCGGTGATGGGTCCTCTACTGTGGAACGTGGCATATGACGGAGTTATGCGGATTACACTTCCAGCCGGCTGCCATATAACATGCTATGCTGACGACGTGGCACTATCAGTGGTGGCCAAACACCTGCACGAGGCGGAAGCAGTCTGCAACACGGCCATACGGCTGATAGCAGATTGGCTTCTGACTGCGGGGCTGGAGCTAGCGGCGCACAAAACGGAGGCAGTCCTGATCAGCAGCCGTTCGATCGTGGAGACAGCGCACGTCCGGATTGGAGACCAGACGATAGCGTCAAAGCGAGCCATCCGCTACCTCGGGGTCATGCTCGACACCAGGCTCTGCTTCCGGGAGCACTTAGGCTATGTGCAGGAGAAAGCGGCAAACACGTGCCGAGCCCTCTCCAGAATACTGCCTAACACACGTGGACCAAAGCAGGAGAGAAGGCTGCTGCTGACCAGCGTTGTCAGGTCAGCCATCACCTACGCTGCCGCAGTGTGGGCGGACGGCATAAAGGTCGCCAGCTACGCCAGGGGCGTCAAGTCCACCCATCGTCTCTGCGCACCCGGATCTGCTGTGGGTTTAGGACCATGTCGGACGACGCTGCGCTGGTAATCGCAGGAGTTCTTCCCATAGATCTCCTGGTAGTGGAGGAGAAGAACGTGGCATTGGCCACCCGAGCAGGCACCGAGCGGAAAGTGGCGAAGGAGCAGGCTAGAGAGGAGAGTCTCAGGGTCTGGCAGTGTCGCTGGGACAGATCAGAAAACGGCAGGTGGACCCACCGTCTCATACCTGACGTGAGAAGTTGGGTTAGCAGGAGCGAAGGAGCGGTGACGTTCTACACCACGCAGCTACTGAGCGGACACGGATGCTTTGCCCACTACCTGTGTAGATTTGGGCACGAGGAGTCTCCAAATTGCAGATGGTGTGGCAGCGTGATAGAGGACGCGGAACACGTCCTTTTTTTTGTGTGCGGGCGCTTCGAGCAGAGTAGGAGGGTGCTTTGGCAATCCACTGGAAGGCAGCTAACACCAAGCAGCCTGGTTGAGGCGATGCTGGGAGACGCCGCGGTGTGGTCGGCAGTAAATACGTTTGCTGCCGTCGCAATGAAGGAGCTCCGGCGATGCGAGAGGCTTAGAAGAGGGAGAGTCTAAAAGGAACCACTGTCCCTGCGAAGCAATGTTTTCGCGGCCGTCCCGCAGGGACTAGGTATCTTTAAACCGCTCTACATAATCTTGGCCATTAATTAATTTTTATTATAGACTATTATTTTTATAAAAAGCTTTAAGTTATATATGTACCTATGAGAAATAGTTAAAATAATCGAGATAATGAATTTAAAAAAAAAAAAAAAAAAAAAAAAAAACTCCTACATTAATATACAGTTCTCCAAGAGCATTCCATCCGCGCCCTACCCTAATACAATATACACTGGCACACTCCAAGTGCAAGTTAACACACACACATACCAACATATACAAATTACAGCAGCAATAAAAGTATCCATCCAGCTACCTGTGTTTTCCTAATTAAATTTATTATTTATTTTATTTATTACATTTATTTGCATAGTTGGCTCCCAACTATATACATACATGTGAAAGGGTTATGTTTAATATGTGTTTATTGATCAGGTTTATTTAAATGTAGAGGATATTTGATAAAGATATATTTCAACTTGATCGTAATTAACAACGGCGACTGACTACGAGAACGACTGCCAACGGAATGTGTCGTAGCCTCTGAGCGGCGTCGGCTGACGCTTCCTGACTCTCGCGATCTACTCTTTGCTCTCAGCTCGCTGCTCTCTGCTCTCTCGGGGAGGTCCGCGCCTGTGTGCGTGACCCAGCCTTCTTACATTCGGCCATCCTGACATTCGTCGTCCGTCCCGGATGACAACAGCTCCTCGTTCTCCTCGACAAACTTCCACAGTTTGAGATTGTCACAGCTAGTCGCTGTCACGTTTGGTCCTTCGATGTCCGGGGCTGCTTTCTTCACGTCGTATCGCCCGTTACGTTTAACGTTGACGATCTCATACGGACCAAGGTATGAACTCGCGAGCTTTCGACCTGCAACAAATTGGGTTCGCTTAAGAGCGACGAGATCACCCAAACTGTACCCATGCTCGACACGTCGTTTCTTATCGAAGTTGGCCTTGTAGGTCTTCTGCGCCTGTTGTATATTTCTGCCTGGCTTCGTTTCGCATCATATGACGGTCGTCGTTAAACTTCTCTACCAGCTCCTGGTTCAGTACTTCGATTAGTCTATCTTCTGCTTTTGTATTCATCTTAGTGCCGAACATGATTTCGAACGGTGATACTTTCGTCGACATATGAATGTGGGAGTTAATCGCTTTTGCACCGAAGGTACATACTTGAACCACTTTGACGGTTCTTCTGATGACAGCTTTGCTATGATCGAAAGGATCGAGCGGTTAACCCTTTCCACTTGACCATTACCTCTGGCAACACCAGTTGTTGACCAGATATGCTCGACCATGTTAGCGCTCAGGAACTCAGCAAACGCGTTGGCCGTGAATGCAACGCCTCTGTCGCTTATCAGGCGCCTCGGAAATCCGAATACGTTGGACCACTCGCTCAGCTTCGTGATGACCTCTTCGCAGCCTGTAGACTTCGTTGGAAACAACCAGACGAACTTTGAAAACCCATCCACTACTGCCAGTATAAACTTGTACTGTTTAGACGTCGCATCCATCGGACCCAAGTGATCGATATGCACAGTATGGAGTGGTACATCGCCTTTTGTCGATGCAATGCAAGAGCCCTTCTTGCTTGCCGGTCTTCTTGCTGTGAATAATGCAACTTATACAGTTAGATATGAAATTATTTACCTTCCCTCTAAGTGGGGATGTAAAACTGCTGCTGAATGTTGTGCATCGTCTTTGTCGTTGCAAAGTGACCAGTGTCGAGTGCAGTCTTGATCACCTCGCGCTCCATCTGTTTTGGGACGACCAGTAGCTCGTGTCCGACGACTTCTTTGTAAAGTAGTCCACCTTTCAGCTTGTAGTTTTCATATGCACAGTCTTGTAGGACTCGAACAATTGCTTTTATTCCATCGTCGCTCTGCTGTGCCTTCTTCAAACGTGATGATATCTCTGATGTAACGACGTAGACTTGGGGATAACGACTTAGAGAGTCCACATGCTTCATTTTCTCTGCCGCTCGATGTTCCATTTCGAAGTCGAAGTCCTGTAAGTGGAGTACCCATTGCGCCACTTCTCTCGGTATGTCCAGCTTACTCGTCGTCTGCTTAAACGCGATACAATCCGTGACCAGCTTAAACTTTATTCCCAGAAAATACTGTCTAAACTTTTTTCAATGCCAGATATGCAGACTTGACCTCGAGTATGTAACTATGCTGCTTAGACTCAGCATGCGTCGTCTTCTTGCTCCAGAAATAAACCGGGTGAAGCTTACCCTCGAACATTTGCAACAGAACTGCTCCGTAGCCATCTTTGGAGGCGTCAGTGTGAAGCTCGGTTGGCGCGTCCCTCATGTAAATTCGCAAAACAGGCTCCGATACAAGCAACAATTTCAACTGTTGGATCGCCTGTTCTTCCTCTGGTCCAATCTTAAAAATCGACGTCTTTTTTAAGAGATTTGTAAGCGGACGTGCCACCTGTGCATATTGCGGTATAAACTTGCGAAAAAAATCCTGTAAGCCCCAGGAATGCTTGGACAGCCTTGACGTTTTTCGGCGTAGCGAAGCGACTTACAGCAGAACATTTTCTCTTCTCCTGGCCAGATTTGACCATTTTCGATAATGTGTCCCAAGAACTTGATACGCCGCTGAAAGAAACTACATTTTTTCCACTTAATCTTCATTCCATACGATGCCGCTTTCTCTAGAACTTTTTTGTTTTGGTCATGCACTCTCCGACGTCGTTGGCATAAATAATTATGTCATCCATGTACAGCTGCATAACGTCTTCATTGATGAGCGGCTGGAATATGTGATTTACAAACCGTATGAAAGCTGCTGGAGAGTTTGTAAATCCGAACGGCGCCTTGTTGAATTCAAACAGTCCTTCACGAGTCACAAACGCAGTGTAAGCTTTGCTATTTTCTTCTACGGGCACATGGAAAACCCATTTTCCAAATCCATAATGCTGAAAAACTTTGCTGCTTTTAAGTTTTTCCAGAACGTCGTCCATCATCGGCACGGGAAAGCGATCTTTCAACACCATGCTATTCAGCTTTCGATAGTCAACGCAGACTCTTAACGTGTGATCTTTTTTTCTTGACAATTACGATTCTGCTCGCAACATGGGACGTCGATTTGCGCACAATACCCTGATCGAGCCACTCATCAATCTGTTCCTTTTATAGCTGCTGCTTCATCTCCAGACAAACGGCTTGGCGACTGACAAAAGGGTTTTATAACTCCATCTGGAACGATCTTCAGCTCTATCGGACATATTATGGGCACGTCGGCTGACTTATAACTGCTTTTCACTAGCTGTTCGATGTCCTTTTTGATATTGGGTTGGAGCCACAAAATTACCTGGAGTTTCGATGACATTATAGACCATGTTACAATCTCCTTCCGAATTTTTCTGCTGTTCCATGCTCAAAAATGAGACTACTTTTAAATCGGCCATAAGTGTGAACTTCTTAATAAAATAGTAGCCCAAAATTCCATCGCATTCCATCGAATTGTTTGGAACCACCAAAAACTTGTGTTCGGTTCGCAGCTGGTCCACTTCTATATCGGCGTTAAAAAATCCAATTGGCTTTGTATTCTTGTTTCCCAGGCCACGCAAAGTTGTTGCACTTTCCAGCATCTGCACACCGTTCAAACTTTTGAATACTCTTTCTGTAACTAAGGTCACGTCCGATCCAGTGTCAACCAGGCACTCCACTTCGCTTTTGTTTACGAGTATTGTCTTAAAGCGACTGCGATCTTGAATTATATTCACCCTTCCATCCTTCTTCGGACAGTTACGGGAAATATGTCCGTACTCGTTGCAACCAAAGCATTTGGTATCAGCTGTGCACGCACTTCTTTTTGTGATCCGGAGAACCGCAATTGAAACAGTATTCTTTTCTGCCTTCAGCCACCGTCGCTTTACTTTTTATATATCACTGTGCTCTTGTCATCGCTGGGTTTACCCTGAACTAGCTCGTAAATGGCATACTCTTCCCTTAGCGCTTTTTATACGACCGGCACCGATGCATCGCGATTTTAAAATCGCTTTTATTTGCAACCCGTCTACGATATAACGCAATACTGCTTCCTCTTCCACCTTGCCGACGTTTGCCAACTTCTTCATGCTCAGGATATATTCATGGAATGTCTCCGACTTCAGCATTTTGCGACACGTGAATATCCGCACTATTTGTACTCGTGTCGGATTCCAGAAAAAAGTTTTGCCGGATTCCAAAAATTTTTCCTCGGGCCTGAACATATTTTTTTTTGTTTATCTGACAGTTCGTACGCCTCTGCATTATTCTCGAAGATGTCGAACCACTGTTGCACAGGAATAGAGTATCCATCAAAGTCGCTTAGAATTTTCTCAAAATTACTCGCCGATATTTTCACTTGATTATCCCTGCGTTCATCTATCTCTATCTTCAGGGTTAAAAGCTGCATTATTTGCTGCATCCTGGCGTCGATGTTTGCCACGCCTCCCTCAGCCATTGCTACCTTGTTTTCTTCTGGGATCAACTCGATTTCGCAATCTTGGTCCGTCTCGGACAAATTTGCATCCAGCAGCAGCAGATTCTCCTTTTCAATACTTGCTTGCGTCTCGCTGCTTTTTTTTCGATGGCGTACGTCTGGTTCTCGGCATCTTCCGTTCTCCTCTGTGTATGTACGTGTCTTGCAAGTCGAGACAAGCGAGTTGCTACTTTTCCGTTCTCTCGCGTGTATGTATTATGTAGGCACGTCGCAACACAAAAACGAATCTTCGACAACAACGTCGACCGAACTGTTCTTCGCTTCTTTCTGTTCTCTCGCGTGTGTGTATATATGCCGTCGCAACACAAAACGAAACTTCGACAACAACGCCGACCGAACTGTTCTTCGCTTCTTTCTGTTCTTCTCGCGTGTATGTGTGTATGCACGTCGCAGCACAAAACGAATCTTCGACAACAACGCCGACCGAACTGTTCTTCGCTTCTTTCTGTTCTTCTCGCGTGTATGTGTGTATGCACGTCGCAGCACAAAACGAATCTTCGACAACAACGCCGACCGAACTGTTCTTCGCTCCTTTCTGTTCTTCTCGCGTGTATGTATGTATGCACGTCGCAGCACAAAACGAATCTTCGACAACAACGCCGACCGAACTGTTCTTCGCTCCTTTCTGTTTTTCTCGCGTGTATGTATGTATGCACGTCGCAACACAAAACGAAACTTCGACAACAACGCCGACCGAACTGTTCTTCGCTTCTTTCTGTTCTTCTCGCGTGTATGTATGTATGCACGTCGCAACACCAAAATAACGGCACTTCGCACAAATTTGTCGATTTTTGGGCAAATTACTGTAGTTTCTCACTTTCAACTGTTCAACTTAGCGACTTTACTTCTTCTAAACTACAATAAAATGCTCCAACAACTTTAGGCAACTTTTCAACTTTTTAAAACCGTGCATTCAAAACAGGACGAGCCCCAAAATGTGAAAGGGTTATGTTTAATATGTGTTTATTGATCAGGTTTATTTAAATGTAGAGGATATTTGATAAAGATATATTTCAACTTGATCGTAATTAACAACGGCGACTGACTACGAGAACGACTGCCAACGGAATGTGTCGTAGCCTCTGAGCGGCGTCGGCTGACGCTTCCTGACTCTCGCTCTCGCGATCTACTCTTTGCTCTCAGCTCGCTGCTCTCTCTGTTCTCTCGGGGAGGTCCGCGCCTGTGTGCGTGACCTAGCCTTCTTACATACATACACACATTCAACAAAAATACCAAACAATTAAATACCGCATTCCACCACTCCGCGCAAGTGCCATATTTGAGAGAAAATCCGCGATTAAGTGAAATTCGTGCCCTCCAGCCACTTTTCGCAAGGTCTCCAATTTCTCCCACATTCTCCAGAGTCCAAATTAATTACTCGCGACCAAGGCACGGCGCATTTTCCGTAACTATTTGGCAATTTACCTTACAAATTGGCAAATTGTGTTTCGTGTTTTGATATTTTTTTGTTCCGAGAGTGAGAGGTGGCCCAAAAACTATCGGCATCCGAACCCGTTGTTCATCCGAATAGAAAAAAAATAAATTAATTAAATAATCCGACCACGTCCAAGAAAAATCTCCAAGTCTTTTTTTTTTGTTCACAAACAAAAAAAATATTTTTTTTGTTTTGATAAAGAAATTATTGTTGTTCCGTTTCTGTGAGGTGTCCGTGCCTGCTTCCATTGCTTCCTTCCAACCGATAGTAACCCAGTTCCGCTCACGACTGCGTCAAGGGGGTAAACGGAGGAGCATCGCACAGTCAATATTTCCAAATATTGCTACTCCAGTGTGACCGTTCCTCTCCTCAGCTCGGCTCAATATAGGGTCACTCATTGTTTGAGATTTCTCACCTACAGGTGATCTCAAACAATCCGAGTCGTTCCGATTATTGCCTTCCAGCTAGCTTGAGGCCTTTTGTCTGATAGTCCGTGTTTGGGTTACGGGTGTTTCCTGACGGTTCCGAGTCAACTCTACTCAGACCAGTCTGCAGTCCCTCACAGACTTCCAAAAAAAAAACCGATTTTTTCTTGCGTGGGTACTTTTAAATTATGCCAACAGGTCACAAGGACGGCAAACAACTTTTGCCTGTGACCTCGTCCAACCGGCTACGCACCTCGTCCGCCTCCGGAACTACTCCGACACAGCCAATCAAGGCATCCCTCACTCCGAGAGCAGCCAGTAGCAGCCCTGCTACAAGGACCAAATCGGTCCTATTCCCGTCTCCGGTGACCCTTAAGGTTCCATCGGTGACTAAACCGTATCCGAAAGGCTGCATCACTAGTCCCGTCAGCTCTCGCCACTTCACCACAATGGCTCAATCCGCCATCTCTGCCGCTCGGACCAAATTGGTAGCCGCCATTGGCCGACTATCCCACCTGGCAGAGCGTATCACTTCCGCCCCATCCGCCCCTCTGTCCGAGGTCCGCCGAGGCCAAATCCTCCGCATGTGGACGGACGTCGAGGCCGAGTACAAGGCCTGCTCCGCGGTGATGACTGACGAGGATCCAGAAATCCAAGCGGACATCCGTGACGCATATGGCGAATGCTATGGGGTATTTGAGGAGTGTCTCAGTGACCTCAATGCCCAGCTTGCCACATCCACAGTCCTTCCTCCTGCACAGCCAGTCCAACAGGGCGGCTGTCGACTGCCTCCCGTCAACATTGAAGTTTTCTCAGGGGACTACGTCCGCTGGCCCACATTCCGGGACCTGTTCACTGCGGTCGTGATAAATAATTCAAAATTATCTCCGGTAGAAAAATTATACTACCTCACCGAGAAGACCAGGGGCGATCCAAAGGCCATTGTCGCAAAATCTCCCCTCACAAATGACGGTTTCGCGTCCGCATGGTTGGCTCTCCGCAGCCGATATGAAAATAATCGGCTTCTGGTGACCAACCAAATTAATATACTCCTCTTCTTGCCCCGCGTAACTTCCGAGTGCAGTCGTGCTTTGAAGGATCTTCAAAGTACGATGCGGGGAGTGCTAAATGCGCTGGCGGTCTCCAACGTCTGCACGGAGAATTGGGACAGTCTCCTCGTGACTATTTGTGCTTCCAAATTGCCGAAGCTAAGTCGGGCTTTGTGGGAAGCGTCCGTAACGGACAAAAGGAGGTGCCGCCTTGGAAGGAAATCGACTCCTTCCTCACTCAGCGCTACTTGACGCTGGAGGCTATTGAGAGCGACCCTTCCACCTCACGAGACGCTCCGCCTCCCTTCAAAGGCAGTCAGAATCCGCCATCCTCCCGAATCCAGCCCCTCCGTTCCGTTCCCAGGGCAGTCCTACTCCAAGGACGTCGTACGCGTTCCATAACAGCGTGGATCCTAGCAAGAGCAAGTGCGATCTCTGTTCCAAAGAGAATCACCCAATCCAACTCTGTCCTCATTTCCTGCAAATGAGCATTGACGCCCGCTCCAACTGCATAAAGCAAAGGCAGCTCTGCTTAAATTGATTCGCAAAGGGCCACATGCTTCGAGAATGCCAAAGCTCCCACAATTGCAACACTTGTGGAGGACGACATCACACGCTTCTTCATCGTGGCAGTCCAGTTTCCAGCAAGTCACATTCCACATCCGGGCCCGATTCCACAGCCTGGCCAGACGTCGATCGACCAGTACCTTCCGCTTAAAATTCGAATTCTTCCGCACTTCCGAACGTTCAGACGTATTTCGCCTCCGGCACAAGCTCTGTCCTTCTAGGAACGGCAATCATTAATATCTGCCACCTGGGGTAAAATTTCCGCGCCCGCGCTCTGATCGACTCGGGCTCCGAGGCAACATTCATTACGGAACGCCTTTTCGACACAATTCAATTGCCATTCGAACGTATTCAGACACAGGTCTCCAGTCTGAATCAGACAGTATCCGCTCAGTCCGAGAAGCTCTGTCATCTTTCCATTCGCTCTCCAACTAGACCGGGTTTACAATTAAACGCCACAGCCTATGTTATCCCGGAAATGACAAAGAATCTTCCGTCGCATCCGCTCTCGCAAAGTTTATTAAAAGACTTGCCGAGTCTTCCATTTGCGGATCCGACATTCTTTGAGAGCTCACCAATCGAT
Organism: Drosophila bifasciata; assembly: GCA_009664405.1. Classification (NCBI taxonomy): domain Eukaryota; kingdom Metazoa; phylum Arthropoda; class Insecta; order Diptera; family Drosophilidae; genus Drosophila; species Drosophila bifasciata. Next base: position 20,946,849 of record CM019044.1, read on the forward strand.
ATCCTGATTGGAACCGATGTCCTACCATCTGTAATTTCGAGTGGCTTACAGCCCAACATATGTGGTTCTCTTCTTGGACAGGAAACCATTTTCGGTTGGGTGCTCACGGGTCCCGTGTCCAATACGGCGAGACAACAAGTTGCATCGTTTTCGAGTCATGTTTCCAGAGCACCTATTAAAGGGCCTGAAACCCCGAAGTCCGACTCCGAATTATTTCCTCCTAGCCACCTACATCCAGCCAAGGCTCCTCACGCTCCCGCACGTTCCCGTTTCACCTGCAGACCGGATAGCACATGTTCTCGAGGTAACAGTTCCTACCAATGCCGAGTGTGCCTAGGAATCCATCCCTTACGGAAGTGCCGCCAATTCATCCGCTTGAGTGTCGAGCAGAGGCTCCGAGCCGTCCGAGTCCACAAGTACTGCTCGAACTGCCTGGCTCACGAACACTCGGGCAAGGACTGCCGCAGTGGGGACCTGTGCAAGGTGTGTTACCGCGACCACCACACGCTACTCCACACGCCCGGGTCTTGGCACCCAGCCTCTTTTTCGGCACCGTCACTTCCATTTTAAGCTTTCAGGTTATCCAACCTGGCAATCTCGCCCGCATGCAGTCGTAGAGTTTCTATTGCAATCCTGCAGGGGGGAGAATGTTCAGACTGGGGACGGCGCTGGCGGGGCCACCGCTCTGTGGGCATTCCAGCCACACTTCACTGTTAGCACTTCAGCTACGCAAGCGGCTGCCCTCGCTCTCGCCCTCATACTTAAGAGCATTTTTCGCTCTCTTAACGCTTAATATCACCACGGGCACGCTCCCGCCCACGATCACGCTCCCGCTCTCGCCGCCGGCAGCCCTCGGCAGCAGGCGCAACTTCTATCCACGTACGCTCCCGCTCCCGCTCTCGCTGCGACAGCCCTCGGCAGCTTGAGCGCAACTTCCATCTACGTACGCTCCCGCTCCCGCTCTCGCTCCCAGCAGCCCTCAGCAGCTTGAGCGTAACTTCAACACATTCGTTTCATACATCCTAAGCGACACGGGTGATTCTCGCACGCGGGTACACCTGTACATTCATATATTCATACATTCTATATACCCAATAAACTGGAAGAAAACACTGACGACCCCGGCTTTTCATTTGGACTCTTCTTGGACTTTTCTTGGGATTCTCGACCTGGGAATTTTACGACGCCCCTTGGCTCAAACAGATTTTATAACTAACATCGGGCTGGGAGACCTGACAGTTACCTTAATGTATGATGATGGCGTAAAAATTTGTTTTTCATTTACCGATTGGTACTCGCACACTCGCCTTCAACTCGACCTTGACGAATTAAATATGTAGTGTTCGTCTTACCTACTTTTTCTGAACCATTCCAAGTGAAACTGATGACAATGCATCTGTCGTCTACATCACTTCACACAACAACGCAGCTGAAGGGTGGTCGACTAGGTGCTGAAAATGCATTTCATCATTGTGGCTATACTAATGATCCGATTCGATTCAGATTTGGGCCTCTGATAGATATGCGCTTTCTCTATGATTTTGCATTTTGCATTGCACATTTCGCATTGTGGACGCCACAGATGTGTGCCCTTTGCGGTGGCGAAAGGAGGCCGGGCAAAATTTTGAAACACATTTCTAGGACTGAGATATTACATTAGTCTGGGAAAAAAATTTGTGTGCTCTATATCTTATAGCCTCTGAGCAATGGGCGACAAAATTTCGGATATAATGTCATTCAGCCGGGCCTGATTTATTAATGCACTTCTACAACAAAAATGTTTGTATTAAACCTTTTCTTTTTTATATGTATACCATTTATATTTTGGTGCAAGTGCTTCAGACCAAAGGTTGAAGATTTGATGGCAGCTAGTACCGAATGGTTTTGTAGCCCTCAAGCTAACGATGAGAACTCAAAAGTAAGTCCAAAGATAAGTTAGAAATATTATTCTCTTATTCTAAGCACACCCTCGTTACCTACAGTTTAGAGGTCTTTTAGGTAGTATGACTATTCCCTCCCTTATACACTTTCGCGAATATATGGAACGAAACCGACTTTTTCTGGGATTTCCACTCTTCCTCAGTCGTATTCAAAAGAGTCTTCTCCTAGGAGAAAAACAGTGACTCTGCAGGATCTGCAAATGCCAAATATCTCTTAACCGACAACGACAACTGCTGGTGATACCAATTCGGGAGCCGAATTTATCACTTTGTAGACGGCCTTAAGGTGGAGAAATTCAATTTTTCTCATACTAAAAAGATAAGCGCCTCCCCGACTCAATTTGGAACCACATGTTCCGCCAAATTTTTGTGAAGCATTTGATGGTAAAAGGGGTAAGGGCACAATCAAAATCAGACCAGTGCTCCTTCCTAATCTTTGCGCTCTACTTCCACACATCCAAAAAACTAACATCCATATTAGTAACCTATCAGAACGCTAGAGACTTTCTTAGTATTTACAGCACTCTTATAATCGAGAGTTTCACATTTCATCCCACGTTATTGTGTTAACCGAAACCTGGTTAAAGCCGGACATGCGTAAATCCGTAGGGAAGGGGAAGGGTACCCAATCATCAGATATGACCGTTCGTCTCGACGTGGAATAGGGGTCAACTCAAACTTTAGAAGATTTCTGAATCCAGTTTCAACAAAACCTGGAATTCCTGCGCGTTTAACGGATTTTTTAAGGGTTTTCCATTTTTTAAACCTTGTTCGTATATTTTACCATCTTTTGAGACCTCTATATACAAGCAGTACCTGTCCGTTATAAAAACTGTTTTTTCCTCGCTATCAGATAGCGACCATATGATAGTTCTTGTGATACTTAGCCCTTCCGCTTACTCTATCTGAAGACTTTTACGATCCTACATTTGCAGTGTCGTTCGATAGTGGACCTACTGTATTGGATGGAACCAGGTAGGCTATCTCAAGGTGTCCGCTGTTTTCGTAAAGTCGAGTTTACGAAGCCTAGTAACTTCAATAAGGATTTCGATTGGTGTGCACTAAACTTGTGCACTGACCTGATGAAAGGTACAAACATTTCTTTCAATGTACTTGACGCACTTTTTCATTCTAGTGTCTCATTTTTTGACCGATTAGATGTGGGAAGTCTCTTTGGTGTACCAAAGCGTTAGTTGACAGTGTAGCACTCACAGTTATTACCGCTCAACGCTTTACAAATTAAATATCTCGATGCAGAATACGCTTTTCACAGGACTCGTATGTTAACTTCGTTAACAGAAAGCGTAGAACATCCGCACATCCATACTCGCTATAATTTCTTAATTCGTAAGCACACAATGATTACGATCTTTTTTGAACAATTTTTCTCATGAAAAATGCTCTGCTCAGCCGTATCCATACAGTTTACCAGATCGAAAGGCATTTTCAGCCCCGTGTTAAATGAAAGCTCAGTGCTTCAAGATCTTGTACTAATTAAGCCGGTGTTTTCACCAGTTCCTGACGGAATGCTGCTGTGTACTCAGGTACTGTGCCGACGCTCTGTGTGGACCCCTGCTTAAACTATTCACCCAATCCATTAACTCTTCATGTTTCCCCCGATCTAGAAGGAATCGTTTATTATTCCTCTCCATAAGAAAGGTAGTAAATCTGACGCAATGCATTATATAAGTATATCGAAGTTATCCGTTATTCCTAAAATGTTTGAAAAAATTGTAACTCCCACTTGCAACATCTCTGCTTATCACTTATATCAGCTCAGAACGGATTTATAAGGCAATCAATAAACACAAATTTATTAAACTTCACATCCTTTATCATTTAAGGCTTCCCATGTTACTTGCAGATGGATGATATTTACACCGATTTCAGTCAAGCATTCCACTTTGTAAACCATTATTTTCTAGCACACAAACTTGGCCTTTAAGGGGTTTCGCCCAATCATTTGAGATGGACATCTATATAGATCTCTTTGTATAAGCTCTTAAAGAGTCCTCTTCAAAAACTGCTTATCTTCACCTGTTCAGGTTACTTCTGGAGTACCACAGGGCAGCCACCTTGGCCCCCTACTTTTCACACTCTTCATTAATGACCTGCCTTCAGTACTAACAAACTCTCGAGTACTCATGTATGCGGATGACGTTAAACTCTGTGTCCAGTATAAGGACATTTCATTTCACTTTCGCTTGCAATCAGATCTCAATAACTTTCAGTCAGGGTGTTGTACAAATATGTTACACCTGAATGCCTCGAAATGTAAAGTAATGAAATATCATCGCTTCAGCTCCTTGTTGGCTCCATACACCGTCTGCGGTGGTTCTCTTGCGAGAATTACATTGGTTGATGATCTTGGTGTTAAACTAGACCCCAAGTTAAAATTTTCTGAACAGATTTCTTCCATGGTAAACAAAACCATGGAAGTGCTTGGGTTTATAAAGAGGTGATCAAAGGAATTTGACGACCCCCTATATAACGAAGACTCTCTATATTTCGCTTGTTCGTCCGATTTTAGAGTACGGCTCGTGTGTAAGGTGCCCTCAGTACAAAAGTACACCAAGACCGTATAGAATCAGTCCAGAAAAACTTTTTTACTTTTTGCTCTGCGTGGCCTCAACTGGGATGAAGGTGTGAGACTGCCTTCTTACTTTCGTAGATTGCTCTTAATAGACCTTCCACCCTTGCTGAGCCGCATAAACTTCAGGATTCCTATTCGATCCTCTAGAAATGTTATTCCTTTGTACCTTCCACTGTGTAGATCGAAATATTCCTTGCATGAACCGTTTCGGATCTTATGCTTGGATTATAATTCGTTCTACCATATAATATCCACCACTAAATCACTTTCTCTACTTAAATCACTAATACTAACATACCTTGCCCGTAATTAGTAATATTCTTTTTATAACTTTGCATGTTTAGCGTCCTAACGTCCTAAAGGAGGAAAAAAAGCATAAGCAATTACAATATTTACAATACAGTGTGCAATCGAATAAGCAAGCATATGTAGGTAGATAAACGTTAGGCTGCTTCACTAATTAACATAAAGATTTTATAACTAAACATCGGGCTGGGAAACCCGACACACTCCCCCCGTTGAAACCTGTCTTTCAACAGAATCTGCAGGGTTTGGCAGATACATCGGATGTTGGGGTGCTGTTAAGCTCATCAACGAAACGTTTTTGACTCGATCACAACCTCCAGACACGACCCATTCTAAGAGAGTTTTCTGAAGTATTGGTAATCCTGGCGAAAGCTTGAATTGCCCAACACATAAGAGCTCCAAAACAGTTTTGCACCAATCAGCAGATCGATGCCCTGAGGTATATGAAATCCTGGATCGGCGATCGGCAGGTTTCCAGGGATCTTCCAGCTGCAAGTGTTCACGCTGCGGCTTGGCTGCAGATCAGTGATATAAGGGACGATTACAGCAGTGATGGGAGTCGAGTAAGTCGTCAAGCGAGAGGGAAGGCTTATTTTCACGGACATTCCATCGGTGACGAGGCTGGAGTCGCCGATTCTAGAAACAGTAGTGGACGATTTTATCTTCCGAAGCTGATTAGCTAAACGAGATGTTATTAAATGCAGCTGATAGCCGGAATCTAGCAGCGCTAGGCAAGAAACAAAGGCCCTTAACTATTTTTACTAGGACGGTGGCCATGGGTAATAGCACATCATCATTGCTGAGATCCTGGGCAATAAGTGAAGACTATTTAGACGCTAAAGCAGAGCACTCAGTGATGAGATGCGACGACGTAAACGGAGAAGAAGTGTCAAGTGGCACAGATCCACCTTTGGGCTGCAGTAGCTTCAGGGCCTCCAAAATGCAGGAGAGGGTGGTGCCACGCCCACAGGTACGGTATTTGCTGGAGCTGCATTGACTCAACCGATGGCCTTCCTTGAGGCAATTTACACACAGGGAAAACCTCTTGGCTTCTTTATAGCGATTTGATGGAGACAGTGCTATAAACTTGGGACAATGATTGATTTCGTGAGCGCTGTTATTGCACAGCACGCAGCCTGATATAGTTTGATTAAAGGCAACAAGTGTAGATTTTGAATTGTTGGGTTTTTACTCCTGCCCACCTGACTGCTCGGCGCATAGGTTGCCATAGCTAAATCCACTGTTTCAAACATCCTGCATCGCTACTCGACAAAAGAGGCCATGGAATCTCATGACGGAATAATGTTGACGAAAGTTGCGACCTCTAAACGGTTCCCCACTTGTCTTGAGTCGGTTGATCAAGTTTACGAAGCAGTACCTGAACAATGATGCATCCTGCGATCTGCTCAGGAGTGCCCAAAGCCAGGAGCGCTATTAAACCTCTTTTCCAATAAATCCAACGCTACATATATTATAGTTGCTGTTAGAAATTTCCAGCGCACGAACTGTCTCCAATGCCGAATCACGCAGGCAAGATCGTGGATGCTGTAACTTCTCAATGTTGAGAGGTCTGGATGATTGTCGATGATGGTGGTGAACATCGAGTAAAAAGCATATCCCCACTAAACTTTGGCAATTTTATGGGAGGCAGGGATGATGCTGGGAGGCGACGAGGTGGCTGCTGAGAACCAGCAAACACAGAAGTGTAATTTGGTCCAGCAACTGTAGAATGCAGGGGCATATATCCGCTAATCTTATCGATTTCACGCCTAATCAAACCCTTGAGAGCACTGGCAAGCGTTTCAAAGCTGTCGCACAATCCGCTGTGAATCTCGATGCAGTACAATTCTTCGAGCTCGTTGTGCAATGTCTCAAATTGCCCGGTCAGCATCTCAATCTGCTCCAACTTCTCCACTAGTGAGTACTAATCATAGACCGGAGCTTCATTTTCCCAAGCGGTATTCAATCTCTTAACCTTCTCACAGAGTTTCGTTGACTTTATCCTCAGAAAAGACACCCTGTTTTGCTCTCTGGTCACTCGCACTATAGTGTTGTTGTCAGCGTCCATAGCAGCAGCCGCTCTAGATACGTTATTTGGGAAAATAATGAACCACCTATATTAACTCGAATGCCTAAAACAGAACTTAATTCAACGAGAATGTCTGTGTTAACGCGACACTACTTTTATACTCGTACTCAGTCAGTGCACATGTGACTTATGTGGAATTTTTAAATATTTCATTTTTTTACATTTTACATTTTTTACTGCATCTGTCATCTACATCACTTCACACATCAACATAGCTGAAGAGTGGGCGGCTAGCTACTGAAAAATCCTTTCATCATTGTGGCTACAATATCGTTCCGATCTAAACCATTTTCGACAATCTCTACAACGCTGCATTTTTACACTGACTTTAAGTCAGGGATAGTGAAAAAACTTAATCTTTCCTAAGTTTGAATGTATCATGGAAATGAGGGGCACCGGATATCTGTATGCAATGGTTTTAAAGTTTAGTTTCGAAAATCAATGAAAAGCTTCTTCTTGCTTGAACCTGTGTCATCAAGACCTTTCAGAAGCAAGACTGTCGACCCGAATGAGACTATTTAAGCAATAAACACGATCCCTTCTTGAATTTGCCTTGGTCAACCAATTTCTTCCCACACTTTCGCGGATGTCAAACCATCAATCCTACATATTGTAAACCCTTTCCCTGAAATTAAATGGATTAACTGCGATAAACGCGGCCTCGGACCACGGAGGTGGAAAATCGCCAAAATTTCGAAAAAGCGCAGCAAGAACAGCTGGAGCGGAGTAACCCGAGTCGGCGAAACAGGGTGGTTGATGTATGCGCAAGAGTCCACGTCAAAACCAAGAAAAAGCTGGGTGACAAACTCACGCATCTATGGGTGGAGAACAAAGTACAACCAGATTTGCGTACTACTGTTCTCATAAAAGGGAGGGTGGTCTGTAAGGATAACCGAAAGGAAAGATGAAAAGTGTATAGTATAGCGTAGTTTATGGGTCTTGAACTCTTGTAGCTAATCAGTTTTTACCTTTCTTTTCTACTAGGGCCCTCTTTTCAGTGTCTCTTCATGATCATAACAAATACAGCTCTAGCCAATGCAGCACTGAAGGACTACTCACATGAAGACAACATTCCTGTAATTGACGTACGAACACGAACGAACACGGACGAATTGACGGACTTGTTCCCTCAGACACACATGAGGAAAATCTTGAAAATAGACACAGACCGATGCTTTAAGGGGCGACGTAAATTCTGGGGACGGAAGAAGTTGTCAAGTGGCACAGATCCACCTTGGGCTGCAGTAGACTTCAGGGCCTCGAAAATGCAGGTAAAGGGTGGTGCCACGCCCACAGGTACGGTATTTGTTGGAAAGCTGCATTGACTCAACCGATGGCCTTCCCAAAAAGAGGCAATTTACACACAGGGAAAACCTCTTGGCTTCTTTATAGCGATTTGATGGAGACAGTGCTATAAACTTGGGACAATGATTGATTTCGTGAGCGCTGTTATTGCACAGCACGCAGCCTGATATAGTTTGATTAAAGGCAACAAGTGTAGATTTTGAATTGTTGGGTTTTTACTCCTGCCCACCTGACTGCTCGGCGCATAGGTTGCCATAGCTAAATCCACTGTTTCAAACATCCTGCATCGCTACTCGAAAAAAGAGGCCATGGAATCTCATGACGGAATAATGTTGACGAAAGTTGCGACCTCTAAACGGTTCCCCCACTTGTCTTGAGTCGGTTGATCAAGTTTACGAAGCAGTACCTGAAGAATGATGCATCCTGCGATCCGCTCAGGAGTGCCCAAAGCCAGGAGCGCTATTAAACCTCTTTTCCAATAAATCCAACGCTACATATATTATAGTTGCTGTTAGAAATTTCCAGCGCACGAACTGTCTCCAATGCCGAATCACGCAGGCAAGATCGTGGATGCTGTAACCTTTCTCAATGTTGGAGAGGTCTGGATGATTGTCGATGATGGTGGTGAACATCGAGTAAAAGTCACTAAACTTTGGCAATTTTATGGGAGGCAGGGATGATGCTGGGAGGCGACGAGGTGGCTGCTGAGAACCAGCAAACACAGAAGTGTAATTTGGTCCAGCAACTGTAGAATGCAGGGGCATATATCCGCTAATCTTATCGATTTCACGCCTAATCAAACCCTTGAGAGCACTGGCAAGCGTTTCAAAGCTGTCGCACAATCCGCTGTGAATCTCGATGCAGTACAATTCTTCCAGCTCGTTGTGCAATGTCTCAAATTGCCCGGTCAGCATCTCAATCTGCTCCAACTTCTCCACTATTGAGTACTAATCATAGACCGGAGCTTCATTTTTCTGAAGCGGTATTCAATCTCTTAACCTTCTCACAGAGTTTCGTTGACTTTATCCTCAGAAAAGACACCCTGTTTTGCTCTCTGGTCACTCGCACTATAGTGTTGTTGTCAGCGTCCATAGCAGCAGCCGCTCTAGATACGTTATTTGGGAAAATAATGAACCACCTATATTAACTCGAATGCCTAAAACAGAACTTAATTCAACGAGAATGTCTGTGTTAACGCGACACTACTTTTATACTCGTACTCAGTCAGTGCACATGTGACTTATGTGGAATTTTTAAATATTTCTTTTTTACATTTTACATTTTACTGCATCTGTCATCTACATCACTTCACACATCAACATAGCTGAAGAGTGGGCGGCTAGCTACTGAAAAATCCTTTCATCATTGTGGCTACAATATCGTTCCGATCTAAACCATTTTCGACAATCTCTACAACGCTGCATTTTTACACTGACTTTAAGTCAGGGATAGTGAAAAACTTAATCTTTCCTAAGTTTGAATGTATCATGGAAATGAGGGGCACCGGATATCTGTATGCAATGGTTTTAAAGTTTAGTTTCGAAAATCAATGAAAAGCTTCTTCTTGCTTGAACCTGTGTCATCAAGACCTTTCAGAAGCAAGACTGTCGACCCGAATGAGACTATTTAAGCAATAAACACGATCCCTTCTTGAATTTGCCTTGGTCAACCAATTTCTTCCCACACTTTCGCGGATGTCAAACCATCAATCCTACATATTGTAAACCCTTTCCCCTGAAATTAAATGGATTAACTGCGATAAACGCGGCCTCGGACCACGGAGTGGAAAATCGCCAAAATTTCGAAAAAGCGCAGCAAGAACAGCTGGAGCGGAGTAACCCGAGTCGGCGAAACAGGGTGGTTGATGTATGCGCAAGAGTCCACGTCAAAACCAAGAAAGTCCTGGGTGACAAACTCACGCATCTATGGGTGGAGAACAAAGTACAACCAGATTTGCGTACTACTGTTCTCATGGGAAAAGGGGGGGTGGTCTGTCCGGATAACCGCCGGGAAAGATGAAAAGTGTATAGTATAGCGTAGTTTATGGGTCTTGAACTCTTTGTAGCTAATCAGTTTTTACCTTTCTTTTCTACTAGGGCCCCTCTTTCAGTGTCTCTTCATGATCATAACAAATACAGCTCTAGCCAATGCAGCACTGAAGGACTACTCACATGAAGACAACATTCCTGTAATTGACGTACGAACACGAACGAACACGGACGAATTGACGGACTTGTTCCCTCAGACACACATGAGGAAAATCTTGAAAATAGACACAGACCGATGCTTTAAGGGCGACGTAAACGGAGAAGAAGTGTCAAGTGGCACAGATCCACCATTTGGGCTGCAGTAGCTTCAGGGCCTCCAAAATGCAGGAGAGGGTGGTGCCACGCCCACAGGTACGGTATTTGCTGGAGCTGCATTGACTCAACCGATGGCCTTCCTTGAGGCAATTTACACACAGGGAAAACCTCTTGGCTTCTTTATAGCGATTTGATGGAGACAGTGCTATAAACTTGGGACAATGATTGATTTCGTGAGCGCTGTTATTGCACAGCACGCAGCCTGATATAGTTTGATTAAAGGCAACAAGTGTAGATTTTGAATTGTTGGGTTTTTTACTCCTGCCCACCTGACTGCTCGGCGCATAGGTTGCCATAGCTAAATCCACTGTTTCAAACATCCTGCATCGCTACTCGAAAAAAGAGGCCATGGAATCTCATGACGGAATAATGTTGACGAAAGTTGCGACCTCTAAACGGTTCCCCACTTGTCTTGAGTCGGTTGATCAAGTTTACGAAGCAGTACCTGAACAATGATGCATCCTGCGATCTGCTCAGGAGTGCCCAAAGCCAGGAGCGCTATTAAACCTCTTTTCCAATAAATCCAACGCTACATATATTATAGTTGCTGTTAGAAATTTCCAGCGCACGAACTGTCTCCAATGCCGAATCACGCAGGCAAGATCGTGGATGCTGTAACTTCTCAATGTTGGAGAGGTCTGGATGATTGTCGATGATGGTGGTGAACATCCGTAAAAAGTCACTAAACTTTGGCAATTTTATGGGAGGCAGGGATGATGCTGGGAGGCGACGAGGTGGCTGCTGAGAACCAGCAAACACAGAAGTGTAATTTGGTCCAGCAACTGTAGAATGCAGGGGCATATATCCGCTAATCTTATCGATTTCACGCCTAATCAAACCCTTGAGAGCACTGGCAAGCGTTTCAAAGCTGTCGCACAATCCGCTGTGAATCTCGATGCAGTACAATTCTTCGAGCTCGTTGTGCAATGTCTCAAATTGCCCGGTCAGCATCTCATTCTGCTCCAACTTCTCCACTAGTGAGTACTAATCATAGACCGGAGCTTCATTTTTCCAAGCGGTATTCAATCTCTTAACCTTCTCACAGAGTTTCGTTGACTTTATCCTCAGAAAAAACACCCTGTTTTGCTCTCTGGTCACTCGCACTATAGTGTTGTTGTCAGCATCCATAGCAGCAGCCGCTCTAGATACGTTATTTGGGGAAAAAAATAAATATATTAGCTCGAATGCCTAAAACAGAACTTAATTCAACGAGAATGTCTGTGTTAACGCGACACTACTTTTATACCCGTACTCAGTCAGTGCACATGTGACTTATGTGGAATTTTTAAATATTTCATTTTTACATTTTACATTTTTACTGCATCTGTCATCTACATCACTTCACACATCAACATAGCTGAAGAGTGGGCGGCTAGCTACTGAAAAATCCTTTCATCATTGTGGCTACAATAACGTTCCGATCTAAACCATTTTCGACAATCTCTACAACGCTGCATTTTTACACTGACTTTAAGTCAGGGATAGTGAAAAAAACTTAATCATTTTTTCCTTTAAGTTTGAATGTATCATGGAAATGAGGGGCACCGGATATCTGTATGCAATGGTTTTAAAGTTTAGTTTCGAAAATCAATGAAAAGCTTCTTCTTGCTTGAACCTGTGTCATCAAGACCTTTCAGAAGCAAGACTGTCGACCCGAATGATACTATTTAAGCAATAAACACGATCCCTTCTTGAATTTGCCTTGGTCAACCAATTTCTTCCCACACTTTCGCGGATGTCAAACCATCAATCCTACATATTGTAAACCCTTTCCCTGAAATTAAATGGATTAACTGCGATAAACGCGGCCTCGGACCACGGAGTGGAAAATCGCCAAAATTTCGAAAAAGCGCAGCAAGAACAGCTGGAGCGGAGTAACCCGAGTCGGCGAAACAGGGTGGTTGATGTATGCGCAAGAGTCCACGTCAAAACCAAGAAAAAAGCTGGGTGACAAACTCACGCATCTATGGGTGGAGAACAAAGTACAACCAGATCTGCGTACTACTGTTCTCATAAAAGGGAGGGTGGTCTGTAAGGATAACCGAAAGGAAAGATGAAAAGTGTATAGTATAGCGTAGTTTATGGGTCTTGAACTCTTGTAGCTAATCAGTTTTTTACCTTTCTTTTCTACTAGGGCCCTCTTTCAGTGTCTCTTCATGATCATAACAAATACAGCTCTAGCCAATGCAGCACTGAAGGACTACTCACATGAAGACAAAATTCCTGTAATTGACGTACGAACACGAACGAACACGGACGAATTGACGGACTTGTTCCCTCAGACACACATGAGGAAAATCTTGAAAATAGACACAGACCGATGCTTTAAGGGCTCACCACATGTAGGTCAGGATTTTAATATTCTGGGGACGGCCTTGATAGTTATTGCAGGGACACCGGTCTCCGACGACCTGCAGCAGACTCAATGTATCGAATACGACCTGGTAAACACTAATAATAGACAAACAGACATAAACTTCAAAACCCAAATACAGATTACTGCCTGTTCAAGCGAAAGTCGTCGAACGAATTCCCACAGTCCAGAATCCCAAAAAGTCGAAACAATAAGTCCAATTCCAAGTCCGAGTGAAAAGCCAAATGTCGTCAATGTATAATTCCAGTTTATTCACGTGAATTTATGTACAATATAGATATGTAGGGTCGCGTGCGAAGGGACAGTTTCGCTTAGGTTTTAGAAGCGCATTAGTAGAAGTTGGGCTGAGCGGGAGCGGGAGGTGAGATCAAGCGCGAGAGAGCTTCGCTGGAGGGAAAAATGCTCTTAAGTATGAGGGCGAGAGCGAGGGCAACCGCTTGTGTAGCTGGACTGCTAAGAGTGAAGTGTGGCTTGAATGCCCACAGAGCGGTGGCCCTGCCAGCGCCGTCCCAACTCTGAACATTCTCCCCCCCTTGCAGGATTGCAACAAAAACTCTACGACTGCGTGCATGCCCGGAACAGACATGACCAGAGCTGATCCGTCTTTGCGAGCGAGAATGCCAGGTTGGATAACCTGGAAGCTGAAGATGGAAACGACGGTGCCGAAAAAGAGCCGGCTGGGTGCCAAGACCCGGGCGTGTGAAGTAGCGCGTGGTTGCGATGACACACCTTGCACAGGTCCCCACTGCGGCAGTCATTGCCTGAGTGTTCGTGAGCCAGGCAGTTCGAGCAGTACTTGTGTACTAGGACGGCTCGGAGCCGCTGCTCGACGCTCAAGCGGATAAATGTGCGGCAATTCCGTTGGGGATAGATTCCTAGGCACACTCGGCATTGGTAGGAACTGTTACCTCGAGAACATGTGCTATCCGGTCTGCAGGTGAAACGGGAACGTGCGGGGTGCGAACGAGCGTGAGGAGCCTTGTCTGAATGTAGGCGGCTAGGACGAAATAAAAACGTTGATGAAGCATTAGTAGTGAAATTGGAGCGGATTAAAGGAGCACTTAGGCAACTGGATGAAGCTTTCTTTCTTAAAACTCAAGCTCGGACTTGAACTCGTCCCCGGTGGTGGAGTATTTTGGGAACCTTTCCTGTGGTTCACTACGGGGACCCGTTTGACAATTGTGACGGACGGGTCTCGGAGTTGATTGACTTCGATTCGGAATTCGGGTCTTCAGGCCCTTTGATAGGTACTCTGGAAACCTGACTCGAAAACGATGCAATTTGATGTCTCGCCGTATTGGACACGGGACCCGTGAGCACCCAACCGAAAATGGTTTCCTGTCCGAGAAGAGAACCACATATGTTGGGCTGTAAGCCACCTGAAATTACGGATGGTAGGACATCGGCTCCAATCAGGACATCGATTGGTGAGCTCTCGAAGAATGTAGGATCCGCAAATGGAAGACTCGGCAAGTCTGTCAAGAAACTTTGCGAGATCAATTGCGAAGATTCCTTGCCAGTTCCGGGATAACATAGGCTGTGGCGTTTAATTGTAAGCCCAGCCTCGTTGGAGAGCGAATGGAAAGATGACAGAGCTTCTCGGACTGAGCGGATACTGTCTGATTCAGACTCCTGTGAATCCGGAGACCTGTGTCTGAATACTGTAGCGAACCGTTTCTATGCGGCTGATCAGCAGGGCTGGCTATCTTACAAACTGCTACCTGCTGGGCCTCCGCTGGCCTTCCGCTGGCGACTCTGGCTTCGCGCTACCACCGCTTGGTTTCTCGGCTTGGCGTGGCTCCCGCGTGCTATGGCTGGGGTTCCGACTCGGCAACCGCCTCGTCCGCCACTCACAGCTCCGCACACTCTGGGCTCACCCTTCGCTGTTACTTACCTTAAGCGGTGAGTAGTATCTTGCGTGCCACTCGTCTCCTTATTTCAGCTCCGTGCTGAAATATTCCTCGTTGTTCCACTCGCGTCGCACGAACACTCACTGTTCGAATTCTCCGCTCACTCGATTGGATTCGCGCACTTGTCCGTTTACTGATCCTCGGCGTAATGTCTCGCGTCACTGTCGCTGGGCTCCCTTTATACCCCCAGGCGACGCCGGCGCCCGTGTCGCTGCCTAAAAAAACGGTACAACCACGCGTTCCGTCGGTAATTTTCCATCGCGCGTTTCCACCTCGTTCTTAACGGTATCATGCCGGTGGCGTGACCTCATGGTCTCATTTGGACATGCGCTGGACCGCTGCCGGCCGATCCCGCTGTGTCCTGAGCGGCGTGAGCGCCGCTCCTTGCGCGCTCCTCCATTCCCGGCCTAGGCGCCAGGCGTGCTCTCACGGCCACCACAGGCCATGTGCTGGGCTACCGCCCGCGCGTCCCGCCGACCCCTCTCCTTCCGCTCGGCTCTCTGGCCCGGCCGAATTCGCCGTGACTTCTCCGGCTTAACCCTATATGGGCCCTTGTGAGGGAAATTCAATTCCTCACACTTCCCCTTTCTTCACTAGAGGACAACTCCCCTTCGTGTCCTCTTCCAGCCACACCTGCCGATCTGACCGCATTCAAATTCTGCCACCTGATTTGAATGTTGCGCGCGCACGCCAACCTGTGTGCTCCGACCTGGTTCGCTCCCAGTCGATCGGTTCACTCACGCCGAACTGGTTCGCTCACCAGTCGATCGGTTCTCCCAGCCATCGATATCCTCCGCCGATACAGTTCCGGCACTCGTTCCGGAGCTAATTCCTCTGACCACTTTGTGCATTACGTTCACGATTGGTGCCAATAATGCGCACACACGGTAGGACCGCCCCGGATCGTGCTGCCAGACTTCCCACCTCACGCTTCTTCCGCTTGCGGTACTTGTAGTACCCACGCCGGTCGCGTTCTTTATCCGTTCCAACCGCTGTACCCGCGAGTGACCACCTTCCGCAGCATGCGCCTTGCGAAACTACCAGATAAGTTCTATTAAGTTCATTTATTCTCTCGCTTACTAATTTTCCTCCTCCTCCGCTCCGCCTACACCTCCCTCGACACCTCCACGCTGCTGGCAGACACCGACACCCGGAACCGCACCCCCTGCACCCGGACCAGACGCTTTACACGCCGGTCGATGCGGAGGGTGCCCTCCACCGCCAGGACGACCGCTTCTGGCCAGTCCTGCCGCGCCACCACCCACCAGCGCGCAGCCTCTGCCGGCGCCTCCTTCTCCAACGATTGCTGCCTCTGCAGCTGTGGCCGCCTTACCTCGGCCCGGGACTTGGGACACGAGGCCGGGCGCAGCAGGCCCGGTCTCTCCGCCTCCGCCGCCGGTGTGGGCCAGACCCACGGCCCCCGCTCCAGGCTTTCCGCCTCCACCGTCGCTGCCACTTCCATCGCCGCCGTCGCCTCCGGTGCCGCCCTTGGTGTCGTGGCCGCCGCCTTCGGTGCCGTCATCGCCGTTGCTGCCGCCTCCGGTAACGTCATCGCCGTTGCCGCCGCCTCCGGTGCCGCCTACGGTTCCTGCGACGGCCTCCTGTGCCGTCTCAATCGCCGATACCGTCTTCGTCGTTGCCTTCGTTGTCGTCGTCGCCGAAGCTGATTAGCTAAACGAGATGTTATTAAATGCAGCTGATAGCCGGAATCTAGCAGCGCTAGGCAAGAAACAAAGGCCCTTAACTATTTTTTACTAGGACGGTGGCCATGGGTAATAGCACATTATCTTTGCTGAGATCCTGGGCAATAAGTGCAGACTATGTAGACGCTAAAGAAGAGCACTCAGTGATGAGATGCGACGACGTAAACGGAGAAGAAGTGTCAAGTGGCACAGATCCACCTTGGGCTGCAGTAGCTTCAGGGCCTCCAAAATGCTGGAGAGGGTGGTGCCACGCCCACAGGTACGGTATTTGCTGGAGCTGCATTGACTCAACCGATGGCCTTCCTTGAGGCAATTTACACACAGGGAAAACCTCTTGGCTTCTTTATAGCGATTTGATGGAGACAGTGCTATAAACTTGGGACAATGATTGATTTCGTGAGCGCTGTTATTGCACAGCACGCAGCCTGATATAGTTTGATTAAAGGCAACAAGTGTAGATTTTGAATTGTTGGGTTTTCCTGCCCACCTGACTGCTCGGCGCATAGGTTGCCATAGCTAAATCCACTGTTTCAAACATCCTGCATCGCTACTCGAAAAAAAAAGAGGCCATGGAATCTCATGACGGAATAATTTTGACGAAAGTTGCGACCTCTAAACGGTTCCCCCCACTTGTCTTGAGTCGGTTGATCAAGTTTACGAAGCAGAACCTGAACAATGATGCATCCTGCGATCTGCTCAGGAGTGCCCAAAGCCAGGAGCGCTATTAAACCTCTTTTCCAAAAAATCCAACGCTACATATATTATAGTTGCTGTTAGAAATTTCCAGCGCACGAACTGTCTCCAATGCCGAATCACGCAGGCAAGATCGTGGATGCTGTAACTTCTCAATGTTGAGAGGTCTGGATGATTGTCGATGATGGTGGTGAACATCGAGTAAAAGTCCGTCCAATCCGCATATCCCCCACTAAACTTTGGCAATTTTATGGGAGGCAGGGATGATGCTGGGAGGCGACGAGGTGGCTGCTGAGAACCAGCAAACACAGAAATGTAATTTGGTCCAGCAACTGTAGAATGCAGGGGCATATATCCGCTAATCTTATCGATTTCACGCCTAATCAAACCCTTGAGAGCACTGGCAAGCGTTTCAAAGCTGTCGCACAATCCGCTGTGAATCTCGATGCAGTACAATTCTTCGAGCTCGTTGTGCAATGTCTCAAATTGCCCGGTCAGCATCTCAATCTGCTCCAACTTCTCCACTAGTGAGTACTAATCATAGACCGGAGCTTCATTTTCCCAAGCGGTATTCAATCTCTTAACCTTCTCACAGAGTTTCGTTGACTTTATCCTCAGAAAAGACACCCTGTTTTGCTCTCTGGTCACTCGCACTATAGTGTTGTTGGCAGCGTATATAGCAGCAGCCGCTCTAGATACGTTATTTGGGAAAAAATAATGAAACACCTATATTAACTCGAATGCCTAAAACAGAACTTAATTCAACGAGAATGTCTGTGTTAACGCGACACTACTTTTTTATACCCGTACTCAGTCAGTGCACATGTGACTTATGTGGAATTTTTAAATATTTCATTTTTTACATTTTACATTTTTTACTGCATCTGTCATCTACATCAGAGCTGATCCGTCTTTGCGAGCGAGAATGCCAGGTTGGATAACCTGGAAGCTGAAGATGGAAACGACGGTGCCGAAAAAGAGCCGGCTGGGTGCCAAGACCCGGGCGTGTGAAGTAGCGCGTGGTTGCGATGACACACCTTGCACAGGTCCCCACTGCGGCAGTCATTGCCTGAGTGTTCGTGAGCCAGGCAGTTCGAGCAGTACTTGTGTACTAGGACGGCTCGGAGCCGCTGCTCGACGCTCAAGCGGATAAATGTGCGGCAATTCCGTTAGGGATAGATTCCTAGGCACACTCGGCATTGGTAGGAACTGTTACCTCGAGAACATGTGCTATCCGGTCTGCAGGTGAAACGGGAACGTGCGGAGCGTGCGAACGAGCGTGAGGAGCCTTGTCTGAATGTAGGCGGCTAGGACGAAATAAAAACGTTGATGAAGCATTAGTAGTGAAATTGGAGCGGATTAAAAAGGAGGGCTTAGGCAACTGAGGCAACTGGATGAAGCTTTCTTTCTTAAAACTCAAGCTCGGACTTGAACTCGTCCCCGGTGGTGGAGTATTTTGGGAACCTTTCCTGTGGTTCACTACGGGGACCCGTTTGACAATTGTGACGGACGGGTCTCGGAGTTGATTGACTTCGGATTCGGAATTCGGGTCTTCAGGCCCTTTGATAGGTACTCTGGAAACCTGACTCGAAAACGATGCAATTTGATGTCTCGCCGTATTGGACACGGGACCCGTGAGCACCCAACCGAAAATGGTTTCCTGTCCCGAAGAGAACCACATATGTTGGGCTGTAAGCCACCTGAAATTACGGATGGTAGGACATCGGCTCCAATCAGGACATCGATTGGTGAGCTCTCGAAGAATGTAGGATCCGCAAATGGAAGACTCGGCAAGTCTGTCAAGAAACTTTGCGAGATCAATTGCGAAGATTCCTTGCCAGTTCCGGGATAACATAGGCTGTGGCGCGTTTAATTGTAAGCCCAGCCTCGTTGGAGAGCGAATGGAAAGATGACAGAGCTTCTCGGACTGAGCGGATACTGTCTGATTCAGACTCCTGTGAATCCGGAGACCTGTGTCTGAATACTGTAGCGAACCGTTTCTATGCGGCTGATCAGCGGGGCTGGCTATCTTACAAACTGCTACCTGCTGGGCCTCCGCTGGCCTTCCGCTGGCGACTCTGGCTTCGCGCTACCACCGCTTGGTTTCTCGGCTTGGCGTGGCTCCCGCGTGCTATGGCTGGGGGTTCCGACTCGGCAACCGCCTCGTCCGCCACTCACAGCTCCGCACACTCTGGGCTCACCCTTCGCTGTTACTTACCTTAAGCGGTGAGTAGTATCTTGCGTGCCACTCGTCTCCTTATTTCAGCTCCGTGCTGAAATATTCCTCGTTTGTTCCACTCGCGTCGCACGAACACTCACTGTTCGAATTCTCCGCTCACTCGATTGGATTCGCGCACTTGTCCGTTTACTGATCCTCGGCGTAATGTCTCGCGTCACTGTCGCTGGGCTCCCTTTATACCCCCAGGCGACGCCGGCGCCCGTGTCGCTGCCTAAAAAACGGTACAACCACGCGTTCCGTCGGTAATTTTCCATCGCGCGTTTCCACCTCGTTCTTAACGGTATCATGCCGGTGGCGTGACCTCATGGTCTCATTTGGACATGCGCTGGACCGCTGCCGGCCGATCCCGCTGTGTCCTGAGCGGCGTGAGCGCCGCCTCTTGCGCGCCTCCTCCATTCCCGGCCTAGGCGCCAGGCGTGCTCTCACGGCCACCACAGGCCATGTGCTGGGCTACCGCCGCGCGTCCCGCCGACCCCTCTCCTTCCGCTCGGCTCTCTGGCCCGGCCGAATTCGCCGTGACTTCTCCGGCTTAACCCTATATGGGCCCTTGTGAGGAAATTCAATTCCTCACACTTCTTCACTAGAGGACAACTCCCTTCGTGTCCTCTTCCAGCCACCTGCCGATCTGACCGCATTCAAATTCTGCCACCTGATTTGAATGTTGCGCGCGCACGCCAACCTGTGTGCTCCGACCTGGTTCGCTCCCCAGTCGATCGGTTCACTCACGCCGAACTGGTTCGCTCACCAGTCGATCGGTTCTCCCAGCCATCGATATCCTCCGCCGATACAGTTCCGGCACTCGTTCCGGAGCTAATTCCTCTGACCACTTTTGTGCATTACGTTCACGATTGGTGCCAATAATGCGCACACACGGTAGGACCGCCCCGGATCGTGCTGCCAGACTTCCCACCTCACGCTTCTTCCGCTTGCGGTACTTGTAGTACCCACGCCGGTCGCGTTCTTTATCCGTTCCAACCGCTGTACCCGCGAGTGACCACCTTCCGCAGCATGCGCCTTGCGAAACTACCAGATAAGTTCTATTAAGTTCATTTATTCTCTCGCTTACTAATTTTCACTCCTCCTCCGCTCCGCCTACACCTCCCTCGACACCTCCACGCTGCTGGCAGACACCGACACCCGGAACCGCACCCCTGCACCCGGACCAGACGCTTTACACGCCGGTCGATGCGGAGGGTGCCCTCCACCGCCAGGACGACCGCTTCTGGCCAGTCCTGCCGCGCCACCACCCACCAGCGCGCAGCCTCTGCCGGCGCCTCCTTCTCCAACGATTGCTGCCTCTGCAGCTGTGGCCTGCTTTACCTCGGCCCGGGACTTGGGACACGAGGCCGGGCGCAGCAGGCCCGGTCTCTCCGCCTCCGCCGCCGGTGTGGGCCAGACCCACGGCCCCCGCTCCAGGCTTTCCGCCTCCACCGTCGCTGCCACTTCCATCGCCGCCGTCGCCTCCGGTGCCGCCCTTGGTGTCGTGGCCGCCGCCTTCGGTGCCGTCATCGCCGTTGCTGCCGCCTCCGGTAACGTCATCGCCGTTGCCGCCGCCTCCGGTGCCGCCTACGGTTCCTGCGACGGCCTCCTGTGCCGTCTCAATCGCCGATACCGTCTTCGTCGTTGCCTTCGTTGTCGTCGTCGCCGAAGCTGATTAGCTAAACGAGATGTTATTAAATGCAGCTGATAGCCGGAATCTAGCAGCGCTAGGCAAGAAACAAAGGCCCTTAACTATTTTTTACTAGGACGGTGGCCATGGGTAATAGCACATTATCTTTGCTGAGATCCTGGGCAATAAGTGCAGACTATGTAGACGCTAAAGAAGAGCACTCAGTGATGAGATGCGACGACGTAAACGGAGAAGAAGTGTCAAGTGGCACAGATCCACCTTTTGGGCTGCAGTAGCTTCAGGGCCTCCAAAATGCTGGAGAGGGTGGTGCCACGCCCACAGGTACGGTATTTGCTGGAGCTGCATTGACTCAACCGATGGCCTTCCTTGAGGGCAATTTACACACAGGGAAAACCTCTTGGCTTCTTTATAGCGATTTGATGGAGACAGTGCTATAAACTTGGGACAATGATTGATTTCGTGAGCGCTGTTATTGCACAGCACGCAGCCTGATATAGTTTGATTAAAGGCAACAAGTGTAGATTTTGAATTGTTGGGTTTTCCTGCCCACCTGACTGCTCGGCGCATAGGTTGCCATAGCTAAATCCACTGTTTCAAACATCCTGCATCGCTACTCGAAAAAAAGAGGCCATGGAATCTCATGACGGAATAATTTTGACGAAAGTTGCGACCTCTAAACGGTTCCCCACTTGTCTTGAGTCGGTTGATCAAGTTTACGAAGCAGAACCTGAACAATGATGCATCCTGCGATCTGCTCAGGAGTGCCCAAAGCCAGGAGCGCTATTAAACCTCTTTCCAAAAAATCCAACGCTACATATATTATAGTTGCTGTTAGAAATTTCCAGCGCACGAACTGTCTCCAATGCCGAATCACGCAGGCAAGATCGTGGATGCTGTAACTTCTCAATGTTGGAGAGGTCTGGATGATTGTCGATGATGGTGGTGAACATCGAGTAAAAGTCCGTCCAATCCGCATATCCCCACTAAACTTTGGCAATTTTATGGGAGGCAGGGATGATGCTGGGGAGGCGACGAGGTGGCTGCTGAGAACCAGCAAACACAGAAATGTAATTTGGTCCAGCAACTGTAGAATGCAGGGGCATATATCCGCTAATCTTATCGATTTCACGCCTAATCAAACCCTTTGAGAGCACTGGCAAGCGTTTCAAAGCTGTCGCACAATCCGCTGTGAATCTCGATGCAGTACAATTCTTCGAGCTCGTTGTGCAATGTCTCAAATTGCCCGGTCAGCATCTCAATCTGCTCCAACTTCTCCACTAGTGAGTACTAATCATAGACCGGAGCTTCATTTTCCCAAGCGGTATTCAATCTCTTAACCTTCTCACAGAGTTTCGTTGACTTTATCCTCAGAAAAGACACCCTGTTTTGCTCTCTGGTCACTCGCACTATAGTGTTGTTGGCAGCGTATATAGCAGCAGCCGCTCTAGATACGTTATTTGGGAAAATAATGAAACACCTATATTAACTCGAATGCCTAAAACAGAACTTAATTCAACGAGAATGTCTGTGTTAACGCGACACTACTTTTATACCCGTACTCAGTCAGTGCACATGTGACTTATGTGGAATTTTTAAATATTTCATTTTTTACATTTTACATTTTTTACTGCATCTGTCATCTACATCACTTCACACATCAACATAGCTCTGAAGTAGAGTAGCTACTGAAAAATCCTTTCATCATTGTGGCTACAATAACGTTCCGATCTAAACCATTTTCGACAATCTCTACAACGCTGCATTTTTTACACTGACTTTAAGTCAGGGATAGTGAAAAACTTAATCTTTCCTAAGTTTGAATGTATCATGGAAAAAACTTAATCTTTCCTAAGTTTGAAATAAGGGGCACCGGATATCTGTATGCAATGGTTTTAAGTTTAGTTTCGAAAATCAATGAAAAGCTTCTTCTTGCTTGAACCTGTGTCATCAAGACCTTTCAGAAGCAAGACTGTCGACCCGAATGAGACTATTTAAGCAATAAACACGATCCCTTCTTGAATTTGCCTTGGTCAACCAATTTCTTCCCACACTTTCGCGGATGTCAAACTATCAATCCTACATATTGTAAACCCTTTCCCTGAAATTAAATGTATTAACTGCGATAAACGCGGCCTCGGACCACGGAGTGGAAAATCGCCAAAATTTCGAAAAAGCGCAGCAAGAACAGCTGGAGCGGAGTAGCCCGAGTCGGCGAAACAGGGTGTTTGATGTATGCGCAAGAGTCCACGTCAAAACCAAGAAAAAGCTGGGTGACAAACTCACGCATCTATGGGTGGAGAACAAAGTACAACCAGATTTGCGTACTACTGTTCTCATAAAAGGGAGGGTGGTCTGTAAGGATAACCGAAAGGAAAGATGAAAAGTGTATAGTATAGCGTAGTTTATGGGTCTTGAACTCTTGTAGCTAATCAGTTTTTTACCTTTCTTTTCTACTAGGGCCCTCTTTCAGTGTCTCTTCATGATCATAACAAATACAGCTCTAGCCGATGCAGCACTGAAGGACTACTCACATGAAGACAACATTCCTGTAATTGACGTACGAACACGAACGAACACGGACGAATTGACGGACTTGTTCCCTCAGACACACATGAGGAAAATCTTGAAAATAGACACAGACCGATGCTTTAAGGGCTCACCACATGTAGGTCAGGATTTTAATATTCTGGGGACGGCCTTGATAGTTATTGCAGGGACACCGGTCTCCGACGACCTGCAGCAGACTCAATGTATCGAATACGACCTGGTAAACACTAATAATAGACAAATAGACATAAACTTCAAAACCCAAATACAGATTACTGCCTGTTCAAGCGAAAGTCGTCGAACGAATTCCCACAGTCCAGAATCCCAAAAAGTCGAAACAATAAGTCCAATTCCAAGTCCGAGTGAAAAGCCAAATGTCGTCAATGTATAATTCCAGTTTATTCACGTGAATTTATGTACAATAGAGATATGTAGGGTCGCGTGCGAAGGGACAGTTTCGCTTAGGTTTTAGAAGCGCATTAGTAGAAGTTGGGCTGAGCGGGAGCGGGAGGTGAGATCAAGCGCGAGAGCTTCGCTGGAGGGAAAAATGCTCTTAAGTATGAGGGCGAGAGCGAGGGCAACCGCTTGTGTAGCTGGACTGCTAAGAGTGAAGTGTGGCTTGAATGCCCACAGAGCGGTGGCCCCTGCCAGCGCCGTCCCAACTCTGAACATTCTCCCCCCCTTGCAGGATTGCAACAAAAACTCTACGACTGCGTGCATGCCCGGAACAGACATGACCAGAGCTGATCCGTCTTTGCGAGCGAGAATGCCAGGTTGGATAACCTGGAAGCTGAAGATGGAAGCGACGGTGCCGAAAAAGAGCCGGCTGGGTGCCAAGACCCGGGCGTGTGAAGTAGCGCGTGGTTGCGATGACACACCTTGCACAGGTCCCCACTGCGGCAGTCATTGCCTGAGTGTTCGTGAGCCAGGCAGTTCGAGCAGTACTTGTGTACTAGGACGGCTCGGAGCCGCTGCTCGACGCTCAAGCGGATAAATTGGCGGCAATTCTGTTAGGGATAGATTCCTAGGCACACTCGGCATTGGTAGGAACTGTTACCTCGAGAACATGTGAGATCCGGTCTGCTGGTTGAACGAGAACGTGCGGGAGCGTGAGGAGCCTTGTCTGAATGTAGGCGGCTAGGACGAAATAAAAACGTTGATGAAGCATTAGTAGTGAAATTGGAGCGGATTAAAGGAGCACTTAGGCAACTGGATGAAGCTTTCTGGTCACAAGCTCTTATAAAGCCATGTGTGGTCGAATTAAAACTCAAGCTCGGACTTGAACTCGTCCCCGGTGGTGGAGTATTTTGGGAACCTTTCCTGTGCTTCACTACGGGGACCCATTTGACAATTGTGACGGAGTTGATTGACTTCGGATTCGGAATTCGGGTCTTCAGGCCCTTTGATAGGTACTCTGGAAACCTGACTCGAAAACGATGCAATTTGATGTCTCGCCGTATTGGACACGGGACCCGTGAGCACCCAACCGAAAATGGTTTCCTGTCCGAGAAGAGAACCACATATGTTGGGCTGTAAGCCACTTGAAATTACGGATGGTAGGACAAGGGCTCCAATCAGGACATCGATTGGTGAGCTCTCGAAGAATGTAGGATCCGCAAATGGAAGACTCGGCAAGTCTGTCAAGAAACTTTGCGAGATCAATTGCGACTCAAGATTCCTTGCCAGTTCCGGGATAACATAGGCTGTGGCGTTTAATTGTAAGCCCAGCCTCGTTGGAGAGCGAATGGAAAGATGACAGAGCTTCTCGGACTGAGCGGATACTGTCTGAATCAGACTCCTGTGAATCCGGAGACCTGTGTCTGAATACTGTAGCGAACCGTTTCTATGCGGCTGATCAGCAGGGCTGGCTATCTTACAAACTGCTACCTGCTGGGCCTCCGCTGGCCTTCCGCTGGCGACTCTGGCTTCGCGCTACCACCGCTTGGTTTCTCGGCTTGGCGTGGCTCCCGCGTGCTATGGCTGGGGGTTCCGACTCGGCAACCGCCTCGTCCGCCACTCACAGCTCCGCACACTCTGGGCTCACCCTTCGCTGTTACTTACCTTAAGCGGTGAGTAGTATCTTGCGTGCCACTCGTCTCCTTATTTCAGCTCCGTGCTGAAATATTCCTCGTTTGTTCCACTCGCGTCGCACGAACACTCACTGTTCGAATTCTCCGCTCACTCGATTGGATTCGCGCACTTGTCCGTTTACTGATCCTCGGCGTAATGTCTCGCGTCACTGTCGCTGGGCTCCCTTTATACCCCCAGGCGACGCCGGCGGTACAACCACGCGTTCCGTCGGTAATTTTCCATCGCGCGTTTACACCTCGTTCTTAACGGTATCATGCCGGTGGCGTGACCTCATGGTCTCATTTGGACATGCGCTGGACCGCAGCCGGCCGATCCCGCTGTGTCCTGAGCGGCGTGAGCGCCGCTCCTTGCGCGCTCCTCCATTCCCGGCCTAGGCGCCAGGCGTGCTCTCACGGCCACCACAGGCCATGGGCTGGGCTACCGCCCGCGCGTCCCGCCGACCCCTCTCCTTCCGCTCGGCTCTCTGGCCCGGCCGAATTCGCCGTGCCTTCTCCGGCTTAACCCTATATGGGCCCTTGTGAGGAAATTCAATTCCTCACACTTCCCCCTTTCTTCCCTAGAGGACAACTCCCTTCGTGTCCTCTTCCAGCCACCTGCCGATCTGACCGCATTCAAATTCTGCCACCTGATTTGAATGTTGCGCGCGCACGCCAACCTGTGTGCTCCGACCTGGTTCGCTCCCCAGTCGATCGGTTCACTCACGCCGAACTGGTTCGCTCACCAGTCGATCGGTTCTCCCAGCCATCGATATCCTCCGCCGATACAGTTTCGGCACTCGTTCCGGAGCTAATTCCTCTGACCACTTTGTGCATTACGTTCACGATTGGTGCCAATAATGCGCACACACGGTAGGGCCGCCCCGGATCGTGCTGCCAGACTTCCCACCTCACGCTTCTTCCGCTTGCGGTACTTGTAGTACCCACGCCGGTCGCGTTCTTTATCCGTTCCAACCGCTGTACCCGCGAGTGACCACCTTCCGCAGCATGCGCCTTGCGAAACTACCAGATAAGTTCTATTAAGTTCATTTATTCTCTCGCTTACTAATTTTCACTCCTCCTCCGCTCCGCCTACACCTCCCTCGACACCTCCACGCTGCTGGCAGACACCGACACCCGGAACCGCACCCCTGCACCCGGACCAGACGCTTTACACGCCGGTCGATGCGGAGGGTGCCCTCCACCGCCAGGACGACCGCTTCTGGCCAGTCCTGCCGCGCCACCACCCACCAGCGCGCAGCCTCTGCCGGCGCCTCCTTCTCCAACGATTGCTGCCTCTGCAGCTGTGGCCTGCCTACCTCGGCCGGGACTTGGGACACGAGGCCGGGCGCAGCAGGCCCGGTCTCTCCGCCTCCGCCGCCGGTGTGGGCCAGACCCACGACCCCCCGCTCCAGGCTTTCCGCCTCCACCGTCGCTGCCACTTCCATCGCCGCCGTCGCCTCCGGTGCCGCCCTTGGTGTCGTGGCCGCCGCCTTCGGTGCCGTCATCGCCGTTGCTGCCGCCTCCAGTAACGTCATCGCCGTTGCCGCCGCCTCCGGTGCTGCCTACGCTTCCTGCGACGGCCTCCTGTGCCGTCTCCATCGCCGATACCGTCTCCGTCGTTGCCTTCGTTGTCGTCGTCGCCGCGTCCGGTTCCTGCGCCGGCTCGGTCGCCGCCTCCCTGGCAGCCGCTCGCCTCTGCCGCGGATTTCGCGCGTTGCCCGCCTTGGCGTCTCCTCCTCCCACACCCTGCACTCCTCTTCCGCGTACGGGGGTGCCGGCCCGCTCTGCACGCTCTGCGATACAA
This sequence comes from Drosophila bifasciata, assembly GCA_009664405.1. Classification (NCBI taxonomy): domain Eukaryota; kingdom Metazoa; phylum Arthropoda; class Insecta; order Diptera; family Drosophilidae; genus Drosophila; species Drosophila bifasciata. The sequence goes on from CM019044.1 coordinate 20,974,414, forward strand.
ACGGTCCACACACCGCGTTCTCCGGACCGCTCCACTGCGGCCGCTGCTCCTGCCGTGGTGGCTGCTGCGGCTCTTCTGCGTCGGCTGCTCCTGCTCCTGCTGCCTCTGCTGCTGCCATCTCGGCTGCGGCGTGCTGCGCTGCTGCGGGCTCTGCGGCTGCGGGCTCTCCGGCTGCGGGCTCTGCGGCTGCGGGTTCTGCGGCTGCGGCCTCTGTCGCTGCGGCCTCTGCCGTCGGCTGTCGGCTGCCTCCGTGGTTGCGTACGGGGCGTTGGCACCCTTCCGTCGCGTCGACTGCGCTGTTCCGCCGCGAGCCGGTCCTTCTCGCTGGTCGGCATCCTGATCAGCTCCTGCATCTCTGGGGCCGGCTTCATGGCCACGAAGACCACGTCGGTGTCTCCACTCCCGTCGTCGGACACCTCCGGATCCCGCCGGCTCCGCGGCGGCGCCCACGTGGATACCTCGCTCTGAGACCGGATGCTCGGCAATGGTGACGCCATCAGCTACAACTCGGGAGACTCACTCCGCCGCGAGAGCTCCGCCCATCGCTGGCGGTGGTCCTCGGCGTGTGTTGCCCCCACGCTGTTGGCCTGCTCCTCCAAATAACGTTTCAATAAACTTTGTGGTGCCATTTTTTTTCTCTTCCCTTGATGTTATGCTTGACCTTGTGGTTTGATCTCGTGAGAATGATCGCCAGCTCAAGCCTCTGCCGCTGCCATACCCATGCTGCCTTTCTCACCGTTCCCTCGTACGGTACTTTCGCTCTTTCCCTCCCGTGTTGGCTCTCGCTGGTTGCCGTTGGTTTTTGGGGCTCCAGCTCTTCGCCGCGTTAACCCTCCTATGGTTATCGGGGTTCTTTTCCCACTTCCAGTTTTCAGCATTCTTATTCATATATTTAATTAAACTTTTTTTTTTGTATATTTTTTTATAAAGCCTCTGCCCTTGGCGTCCACCATCCTTCCCCCCCTCTGGTCTACCCCCCCTCGGCACAGGTAAGTGCTACGGATTTTTTTAACTTGTTTTCTATTTCTACCCCACTGCCTTCCAGATCATCCTGTGTCCTTGCCCGCGGTGCCTCTCGCCATGTGTGCCCGCGACTGACAGGTCCTCCAACCTTTCGCCCGGCTGCACCATGGCGATTGGGTCCGGCATGTCCCCTCCTTCACGTCTTCGGTTCGGCTTCTGGCGTTACCTCTGCCCCGTGCAGCTACCTCGGACCCGTGGGTCATCGCACTCGTCGCCCGTCAGTAGCGCGCGGGTAGGGCCGTCTGCCCGGCCGAACCTGACGGTCGTAGGTGACTCAGGTTCCTTGGGCCCCAGGACATCCCCCCTTCGTAGTATCCCGTTCCGCGCACCCCCCCGGACCAAGATCGGATCTCGAGAACAAGGGTTGGTAGCCGACGCCTCCGTGATCAGGTACGCATTTCTCTCTTTCTGCTCGAACTATTTTTTATATCATATATAATCCTCCTCTCTTCCTCAGATGACGACTTTCGACAGATAACGTTCGCTTCTTTTATATAAGCTATAAAAGTAGTTCGTTTCCTTTTCTCTACCCCAAACAATTTTACCTATGTAACTTTGCTAGCTCTTTTCCTCTATCACAATAAATTGTATTTATGTAAATTCGCTACCTGTTTTTCTTGATTTCTCCCGCCGGCTCTGGCCCTTGATGGCGTCCTGCGTGACCTCAATTTGGAGCCGGTGCTCATGCCCACAATCCGTAGTCTATTTTTATGATTCGCTTCGTATCATCATTATGCTCTCTGCCTTCGCGATGACATATTGGCGTACCTGTTCTTTTCCGGCATGGGTGTGATTGTCCGTCCCCTTTTCACAGACAACCATCATTTAGCCACCTCTTCCGTTTGTGGCTTCAGATCACCAATGTGTACCGTCCGTGTATGCTTATCGCTCAGCTTGCAGCCTTTCTTTCTTTCTAAGCTGAAACAGCTTCCGCAGTTTGTTTGCGTTTTCGTCGGGGGTGGTTGTCTCCTCCAGTGCCGAGCGTTTCCTCGTCGTACAAAGCCTTCTGAAGTCTGGGCTCCCTTTCTTGGACTATAAACGCCGGTGCGTATCCGTCGATTCCGTGACCCTGAGTTCACGGCCAACATCAATTCCGGCCACTTCTCGTCCCAGCATCTCTGGTCCCCTTCGGTGAACTGCGCGATCATTGTTTTCACCGTCCTATTCGCGCGTTCCGTAGGGTTTTGCTGCGGCGTGTACGGAGCCGTGAACTGATGCCGCACGCCATGCCGGTGATGATCACCTTGGGCATTGTTCGGGCCAAAATGCGTTCCCTGAACGCTTTTCTTAGTGCCTCCGTGGTGGCCTTTCTAAGTGGCACCAACTCGGTGCACTTCGAGAAGCGATGCACCAACACTAACAGCATGGCGTTCCCATGCTTTGACCGGGGCAGTGGTCCGATGAAATCCGCGCATACCGTTGCCCAGGGTTCTTCCGGTACTTGGGTGAGCATCTTTCCGGCTGCCTGTAGCTGACTAGGCTGGAACTGGAGGCACGTCTCACACTTTCGGACTTATGCCCTCACATCCCGGTGCATTCCTGGCCAATAGTATCGGGCGGCTATCCTTGTCATGGTCTTCCGGCCGCCTGCGTGACCCGCCTCCGATGAGTCATGATTCTCCTTCATGACCCGATCGTGAAGGTCTTTGGGCACACACAGCTTCCATGCCGCTACCTCTTCGTCGCCGGCTCTATGCGGTATATGCCGTTACACCACGCCAACTTCCTCCACGTAACCCGGGAACTTTGCCGGTTCCCTCCTCATTTTATCTTTTAATTTTTGTTATCCATTCGCACGGCCCTCCTGGACCCGCGGCGATACTCTCCTCTCCTTCCACTCGCAAACACCGCTCCTCCATGGGCTGGCGAGATAGCGCATCGGCTACGATTTTAAGCTGCCCTTTCCTGTACGCTATCTCGGTGTCGTACTGCTGCAACTCCAACGCCCATCTGGCGATTCTTCCGTGGCTGAATAATTCCTCTCCGCAGCGTTCAAGGTTCGGCTGGCGTAGGAAATCACCCTCTCTCCTTTCTTCGTCTCTTGCGTAAGGATTGCCCCAAACCATAGTCACTGGCATCCGTCTGCAACACGAATTTCTTTTGAGAAATCGGGGCACGCCAGCACGGGGTCCGCCACCAGAGTACTCTTCACGAACTCACATGCCTGCTGCTGCTCGGGCGCCCACTCCCACTTCGCCTTCTTTTTTAGTAAGGCGCTGAGTGGCTGCACCATCGTGGCAAACCCCGGCACGAAACGCCGGTACCACGAGGCAACGCCCAAGTACTGGCGTAGTTCTTTTCACATTTGCGGGTGGCTTAAGTTCCGCAATTGCGGCCACCTTCTCTGGGTCGATGCATATCCCTCTCCTGACACCAAATGACCCAGATACCGCAACTCCCTTCGAAAGAACTGGCACTTATCCACGTTCAGTCTCAAATTGGCCCGTTTTAACCGCCAAAATACCTACTCTAGGTTCTGTTATGGCTCCTCCTTGGTGCGGCCAATTACGATGATGTTATCTTGATACGCGAAGGCATGCCGCATCATCTCTGGACCGATCACCTGGTCTAGCGCCCTTTGAAACGTCGCCGACGCTGAGTGTAGGCCAAACGACATCACCTTCCACTGGAACAGAGCCTTGCCTGGCACCGTGAATGCCGTGAATTTCCGGCTGTCTGTTTCCAGTGGGATCTGCCAGTACCCGTCCTTCAGGGTCAAGCTGCTGATGAAAAGCCCTTCTTTCAGCTGGTCCAAAATGTAGTCGATTCGCGGCATGGGATATGCATCCTTGATTGACTTCGATTTAATTTGCCGAAAGTCCACGCACAACCTCCACTGTCCGGTTTTTTTTTTAAACCATCACGATGGGGAAGCTGTACGGGCTCTTCGAGGGCTCGATACACCCCATCTCCAGGTGCTCTTCCACCTTCTGGTTGATCTCAGCCTGCATCTTCGGGTTTTACGGGTAGTATCGCTGTTTAATCGGTACAGCATCGGTCATCGTGATTTTATGCACCGCAAGTCCACGCACAACCTCCTTTGTCCGGTTTTTTTGCGACACTCCCTTCAACCTTTTCAATTCTTCTAATTCTTTGGCCAAGAATTCCTTGACTGACGCTTCCTCAGACCAACCACCACCCACGCCTTCCTCCGGAATGCCAGCCTCGCCTACTTAGGACTCATCTGTGGTCTCCAGGATTGCCACCGATAGCCTTTCCTCCAACCGCCCATTTCGCCTACCTTTCGCGGGGATCACGACCCTGTGCCCCGCACAGGTCACCTCTGCTCCGACTGCGGTGATGAAGTTCCATCCCAGGACCAGCGTGTCGATGACTCCGGGTAGGACGAAAAGAGTCATCGGCATTTTCCGGTGTCCGAAGGCCAGCTCCACTTCGAGTTGGGTGGTTATGGCCTGACTGCGTCCGTCAGCCAGCCGTACATGTTTCCGGACCTCTCTCATTCGGCCCTCCCCACGGAGCTGCAATGCCAGCTCGGAGCTGACAAAGCTGCTCGTGGCCCCTGTGTCAACCGTGGCCCTCCTTTCTCTTCCCGAGATCCCCACCACGGCCGATAACTGGTCCTCCTCCGCGGTGAGTCCACCGATTAGTTTTCGGGCCTCATCCCCTGCGACCCTGGCACAGACCTTCTCGGTGTGGGTCACGGGGCGTTTCCCGCTTTTCTGCAGCACTGCCATGTGGCCACGCCAACCTTTCCGCACATCCAGCAGAAAGTTAGCGGCCGCCCTTGGTATAACTGCGCCCAGTGCTCTTCGCTTCCACACCGGCGACACGCTTGGGAGGGATTCTTTACGAATCCCCCACATTGGAATGCGTCTGGCCATCGGCCATAAGCTTTGACGAGTTATTGTCCGCCTGCCGAGCGCCGCGGTTCGGCTCATCCTTGCAGCGCCAACACACCTCTGCCGCGGTCGTTTGCGTGAAAAGGTTGGCCGCCCTCGCTCGTCACACTGGACTTTCCCTCTGGAACTCCACTCGATCCTTTTCCAGTGCCTCGAACTCATCGGCTAGCGCCATCATGTGATCGAGGTCTCTGCACCTGTGCGGCCTGATAAAATTCCGCAAATCCGGCATGCTGTTCTCGCGGATGAGTTCCAGCTGCTCCTCTGGTTTTCATTTGAGGGGTCGCATGAGGGTCTGCATCTCCACGATGTAGTCCTTGAATGGCTCTCCCCACTCCTGCTTCCTGTGGCGGACTTCCTGCAGCAGCTTCTCGAAATACCCCCGGGGCAAGAAGTAGGCCTGAAAGCTGGCCGCAAAGGCATTCCACGTCTGCCACTGCCGGTTGTTCGCGATGAACCACATCAACGCCCTACCCTTCAGTAGCTCTGGCATGGCCCTGGAGATTAGATCTAGGTCCAGACCATACATGTCTGCCGACCACTCGACCTGCTCCAAGAACTCCAATCAAACCGAAAGGACCACTCCCTCACCAGCTTCGCCACATTGGCCTAGTTCAGGCGAGGCAGCCTCCCTGACTGCGCATCAGGCACCTCCCGCTCCTCCTCGGGTCGGTTCCTCAACGCCTCTCGGCCTGCCGGCGCCGTCCCACCTGACCGGCCTACGCTCGCTGGCCGCGGTCTGCTGGGTCCCGGCCTGAACGAGTGGCTCATTTCTGGGACTGCCAGGCTCGCTATGAGTTCCTCTTGGAACTCGCCTCCACACTGATCATGGGCCCGAGCCTTGAACACTCGCCGCATGTCGGCCACCGTTCCTTCCAACTTCACCCCGAATGTCAGGACACACTGGATCAACTCCTCCTTCCTCAGGGAGTGAATCCATTGCCGACTCTTCATCTTAAACCTCCCAAAACTTCCATACTGTTTTCTTATTTGTCGCGAGGCCCCACGTTGGGCGCCAGTTGTAACGAACCGTTTATAACCGGCTAATTACTTATTACGTGCAAGGTATGTTAGTATTAGTGATTTAAGTAGAGGAATTGATTTAATGGTGGATATTATATGGTAGAACGAATTATAATCCGAGCATTAGATCCGAAACGGTTCATGCAAGGAATAATTCGATTTACACAGTGGAAGGTACAAAGGAATAAAATTTCTAGAGGATCTAATAGGAATCGTGAAGTTTATGCGGCACAACAAGTCAGGGCTGTCGATGTCACCCCTGATCAAGTTGTGCATGAAAATCACACCAAACATTTTTCTACGATTAAGTAAGGATGAAAGGTCTATTAAGAGCAACCAACGAGAGTAAGAAGGCAGTCTCACACCTTCATCCCAGTTAAGGCCACGCAGAGCAAACAGTTTTTCTGGACTGATTCTATACGGTCTTGGTGTACTTTGTACTGAGGACACCCCATACACTCGAGCCGTACTCTAAAATCGGACGAACAAGCGAAATATAGAGAGTCTTCGCTATATAGGGGTCGTCAAATTCCGTTGACCACCTCTTTATAAGCCCAAGCACTCGCACTTAGTGAGATCTGATTGCAAGCTAGAGTGAAATGAAATGTCCTTGTGCTGGACACAGAGTTTAACGTCATCCGCATACATGAGTACTCAGAGAGTTTGTTAATACTGAAGGCAGGTCATTAATGAAGAGTGTGAAAAGTAGGAGGCCAAGATGGCTGCCCTGTGGTACTCCAGAAATAACCTGAACAAGTGAAGACAAGGAGTTTTTGGAGAGGACTCTTTGAGACCTAGAGCAAAGGTAGCTGGAAATCCATTTCCAAAGATTGGGCGGAAACCCTAAAATGTCAGTCTTTAAGCCTTTAATAATAAAAAAGGTCTAGTAAATTTGTAGTTGTTGATCGTCGCCTTATTATTCCGTGCTGAGCTGGAGATATAAGTGATTTGCAAGTGCGGGGTTAAAATTTTCTCAAACATTTTAGGAATAGCGGATAACTTTGATATACCTCTGTAATTCATTGCGTCAGACTTACTACCTTTTTTAATGGAGAGGAATAATAAACGATTTCTTCCAGATCGGAGGGAAACATGAGGAGTTAAGGGATAGGGTGAGTAGTTTAAGCAGGGGTCCACACAGAGCGTCGGCGCAGTACCTGAGTACACAGCCGGGGACTCCATCAGGACCTGGTGAGAACACCGGCTTAACTAGTCGAAGATCCTGAAGCAGTGAGCTTTCAGTTAACGTAGGGCTGAAAATCCCGTTCGATCTTGGTAAACTGTATGGATACGGCTGACCAGAGTAGCTTTCATGGGAATAGGTTGTTTGAAAAATTGTGCAAAAAAAGATCGGCAATGGCCTGATCATTGTTTGCCGACGAATTATGAAATGATAGCGAGGATGGATGTGCGGACGTTTTACGCTTGCCGTTCACGAAGCTGTAAAACTGTTTAGGGTCCTGAGAAAAGCGCATCCTGCATCGAGCTAGGTAATTTTTGTAGCATTGAGCGTTTACAATGGTGAAATTTGACCGAGCTATTACATAGCGAGAGAGAGAAGAAGGACAGAGCGGACCAATCGAAATCCCTAATCGGGCTATTAAGCTTCGTAAGCTCGGCCTTACGAAAGCAGCGGACACGTTTAGAAAGCTTACCTGATCGATCCAATACAGAAGGACCAATATCTACCGATACTTCGAAAGTAGGATGGTATGAGTCTTCAGGTATAGTGAGCGGAAGGGCTCGGGTTAACAACTCTGGTCGGATCCGAGACGAAGCACAGATCGAGCAATCGCCCCAAGGAATTTTTCACATGGTTGACTTGAGACAGGGACAGGTCTAGCAAGCCGTCAATAAAGTCATGTCGTGATATGGGCACAAGGTTATTCGACTCGTTTAACGAAGACCAAACAGTGCCTGGCAAATTGAAATCCCCAGAACTATCATGTGGTCTTTTATGTGATAACGAGGAAGAAACAGTTTTTAAAGCGGACAGGTGCTGCTCACCTATAGAGATATCCGAAGACGATGGAATGTACGAGCAGGTAATGAAAATAGAAAAGGCTGGAAGAATTAGTTTTATGCACAGGAATTCCAGGTCTTGTTGAACCTGAAATATGAAATGTTCGAAGTGAAGTTAGAGTCCACTGCGATGAGGACCCCTCCTCCACGTCGAGACAAACGGTCATTTCTAAATATTGTGTACCGATCTGCCAAAACTTCGGAACTAAGGATGTCCGGCTTTAACCAGGTTTCAGTTAACACAATAATATGGAACAAAAATGTGAAACTTTCAAGATAGAAAGTGCTGGAGCTTACTACGTAAGCCTCTAGCATTCTGGTAAGTAACTAAAAGAGAGGAAACTAGTTTTTTTGGATGGGTGGAAGTAGAGCGAGAAGATGAGGATGGAGCACTGGTCTGACTGCCGGGCAGAGTTATGGGGGCCTATTCTTCTTCTTAGCCTTATACTATTTCACAACCAAGTGCTCCGGCCAAAAATTGGCAGAGCAAATTGTGTCGAAATGAGATGGGGAGACGCTTATCTTAAAATAAGCTATCTCCGTGGCATAAGCGAAATTAAACTTCTTCATCTTTAGGCCATCGGCTTTTATTTTTGCTTTTATAAAAGCAGTGACATTTATTTTTTAGATGAGACAAAAACTTTGCCGCTTTGGTGGGACACCCACCAGTGGTTTTGGCACCAAGGGGCGGTACCTGTGATGGCAATATTCGGTGGTCCCGGACGTACAATAACTGGCGGGTTCGTAATGGATGGGATAGCCATGGAGTTTGGTACGGACTCTACGGACACGGACGCTTCGGCTACCGAATGTGCATCACCATCAGCGATCGTTGCCCTTGGGTGGCAAACGAAATCAACTGCTGCACTGGCGTAGTGGTCGGAATTAGTTTTTTCGGAAGCCGGCGTCCTTAAGCCGGCGCCGGAAGCAGGCAGTTGGCACTTGCAAGTCCCGCGGAGTGGAATTCTTGCGCCGCGGAGACTCAGCCAGCAGCTGTAAGCTGCTGAACTGAGTGTCCATGGCTAAGAGCCGATCGTATTGCTTCTTAAAGCCCACGATCAGCTCCTTAAAGCCACTCCTCGTCTGCCTCATAAACGAGCGCCTTTCATTTTCGACCGCACGACATTCCTCACAACTATAATACAGACCGTTGCGTTGTGAGATGGCATCACCCACACGGCCAGAAATACCTGCACACTTTGCGTGCACTACTCTGTCGCAAAGCTAGCAAGGTATGCTCGGCTGATCGTGAGTGATCTGCTTCTTGCAGGTTTTTTTTGCGCAGACCACAGAAAATTCCATAATTTTGTTTTTAATTTTTTTTTCAATAACAAAAATAAAATCCAAAACAAATAGCAATCAGACCACAGTGCACAGTGAAATCGAAAAAAAAGAAAGAGAACTCCTGCAACAGCTTGTAAGTGAGAGAGCTACTGCACAAACGGATTATAAGCGAGAGAGAAAGAACAGTTAGTTTGGGTGATAGAGAGAGAGGGAGTTGCTAGACAAAAGCTAAAACAAGAGAGCGGCCAAATGTATTTTCTTACTTACTGGAAGCAACAACAAAAAACACAATTAACCGACGCACAAAATTGATTAAAAACGTCGTGTTTATACACAGAAAATAGGCATGCACCCGCGGATTTTGATAGAAAATCAGATTAAGAATGTATTAATTAAATTTATTAGGCCAAACACTTGGCCTTGCTTGTAATATATAAAAAAAAAGAAGCGGAGCGCAAGAAAAAACACGTCTGGTCACTACAAAAAGAACGAACGAATCCTGGCTCTTTATTGGTATCTTAGTCTAACGGATCTTACGCGCTATCTTACAAACTGCTACCTGCTGGGCCTCCGCTGGCCATCCGCTGGCGACTCTGGCTTCGCGCTATCACAGCTTGGTTTCTCGGCTTGGCGTGCTGCGCTGCTGCGGGCTCTGCGGCTGTGGGCTCTGTTGCTGCGGGTTCTGCGGCTGCGGCCTGTGCTGCACTCCGCAAGTGTTGCAATCGTGGGAGCTGTGGCATTCTCGAAGCATGTGGCCCTTTGCGAAGCAATTTAAGCAGAGCTGCCTTTGCTTTATGCAGTTGGAGCGGGCGTCAACGCGCATTTGCAGGAAATGAGGACAGAATCGGATTGGGTGAACAGAGATCACACTTGCTCTCCTTGGAACAGGACTGCCTTGGGAAAGGAACGGATTGGACTGGATTCGGAAGGATGGCGGATTCTGACTGCCTTTGGCGGGAGGCGGAGTCGAAGCGTTTCGTGAGGTGGAAGGGTCACTCTCAATAGCCTCAAGCGTTAAATTGCGCTGAGTGAGGAAGGAGTCGATTTCCTTGCAAGGCGGCACCTCCTTTTTGTCCGTTACGGACGCTTCCCACAAAGCCCGGCTTAGCTTTGGAAATTTGGAAGCACAAGACGTTGGAGACCGCCAGCGCGTTTAGGACACCCTGCATCGTACTTTGAAGATTCTTCAAAGCACGACTGCACTCAAAAGTTACGCGGGGCAAGAAGAGTTGGTTGTTAATTTGGTTGGTCACCAGAAGCCGATTATTTTCATATCGGCTGCGGAGACCCAACCATGCGGACTCGAAACTGTCATTTGTGTCTGGTCTTCTCAGTGAGGTAGTACAATTTCACTACCGGCGATAATTTTGGATTGTTTATCACGATCGCAGTGAACAGATCCCGGGGACGTAGTCCCCTGAGAAAACCTCAATGTTGATGGGAGGCAGTCGACAGCCGCCTTGTTGGACTGGCTGTTCAGCAGGAAGGACTGTGGATGTGGCCAGCTGGGCCTTGAGGTCACTGAGACACTGCTCAAATACCCCATAGCATTCGCCGTATGTTTCACGGATGTCCGCTTGGATTTCTGGATCCTCGTCAGCCATTACCGCTGAGCAGGCCTTGTACTCGGCCTCGACGCCCGTCAACATGCTAAGGATTTGGCCTCGGCGGACTTCGGACAGAGGGGCGGATGGGGCGGCGGTGATGCCTCTCTGCCAGGTGAGAGAGTCGGCCAATGGCGGCGACCAATTTGGTTCGAGCGACAGAGGTGGTGGATTGAAAATTCGTTTTTGGAAGTCTGTGAGGGACTGAAGACTGTTCTGAGTAGAATTGACTCGGAAAACCGTCAGGAAACAAAGCTTCTTTCGGAACTATAACCCAAATACGGACTGGCAGAAAAAAGGCCTCGAGCTAGCTGGAAGGCAATAATCGGATCGACTCGGATTGTTTGAGATCACCTGTAGGTGAGAAATCTCAAACAATGAGTGACCTTATATTGAGCCGAGCTGAGGAGAGGAACGGTCACACTGCTGGTGGCAATATTTTGGAAATATTGTTATTGCGGTGCTCCTCCGTTTACCCCTTGACGCAATCGTGAGCGGAACTGGGTTATTGGCGGATGGAAGGTGAAGTGCCACGGACACCACACAAAAAAAGAACAATGATTTTTACCAAAAATATTTGTTCCTGTTTACCGAAAAATTGGACGTGGGTGGATTAGTTGAAATATTGATCTACTTGATCAATAAATTTATTTAATTAATTGTCCAATTCGGATGGACGCAAGGTTCGGATGCCGATAGTTTTTGGATTGGGTCACCTTTAATGCACGGAACAAAGACAACAACAAACAACGAAACAAAATTTGCCAATTGGCGATTTAAATTGCCAAATAAGTACTGGGAATGCGCCGTGCCTTGGTCGCGAGTAATTTATTTGGACAATGGAGGATGTTGGCAGTGGTGTAGCGGCAGGGAAAAGTGGCTATACGGCATGAATTGCACTTAATCACGGATTTTATATTAAATAGGGCAATTGCGCGGAGTGGTGGAATGCGGTATTTAATTCCGGGATTTGGTATTTTTCTGGATGTGCGTATATGTATATAGTTGGGAGCCAACTATGCAAATAAATGTACAAATATTTAATTAGGAAAACACATGTAGATACAAATGTAGATGGATGTATAATTTTATTGTTGCTGGAATGTGTATATATGTCTAAGTTAAGACTCTCCTCTAACGGCAGGGTATCAGTGGAATTCCATTTGGAAGAACGCTGATACCGCACTGAAGTGGATGGGCAGCTTCGGGTTACGATGTTGCATAAACATCCGCTGGTCGCCGCCAACGTCTGCACGAGCTGCTGACGGTGCAGAACTTGGGACCGCTGCGCTGCAGCGCTGCCCGAGTCTGAGGGCATCTTAATGGTATCATTTTCCCTCTCATATTTTTCTGTAATTAGATTTATTTGGATTCTCAGCCGTGCCGGTTGGCCGGTTAATAAATATTTATATAAAACCGACTTTTATTCCGAAGACCTCGGATTGTTGAACTCAGTAAAACATAATTGGCGCCCAACGGTTACTAAAATCGAACCCCGGACTAACGCGAGTGTGTGAACGCGTCGAGAAAACAAAAAGAAAAACCTCCAAAATATTAAAAACCAAAAATGAGAGTGTGTGAACGCCGCGAGAAAACAAAAAGGAAAACCTCCAAAATATTAAAAACCAAAAATGCGAGTGTGTGAACGCCGCGAGAAAACAAAAAAGAAAACCTCCAAAATATTAAAAACCAAAAAAGCGAATGTGTGAACGCCGCGTGAAAACAAAAGGAACAAGAAGGAACGTACGGAGTCGCTGTAAACGCGACTCTACTTTTATACCCGTACTCAGTCAGTACACATGTGATTAATGTGGAATTTTCAAATGTTTTATCAGTTTTTAAATTTTACATTTGTTTGCTGCATCTGTCATCTACATCAACATCAGTTCTCACAACAACACATAAACTGCACGAGACAGAGTGTGCGAGTGTGAGAGAATTAGCAGCAGATATCAACCCTCAAAAAAAAGTATATTTTGTTATGGTTGTAGAGGGGAGTGAGGCAGCTCGCTGCTGAAAATTCATTTTATCATTGTTGTTATAATAATCATCCAATCTGGACCAAATTCGGGAATCTGGTGGATATGATCATTCCCTACCATACTGCATTTTTCGTTTTTCTCTATCTTCAAAATTGTGGATTTTCGTCTTTTGTGGGGGCGGAAGTGGGCGGGGCGAAATTTTGAAATACACTTGGCCCTCGCTTAACACGGGGGTTACGTTCCTAGAAAACATCGTGTTAAACGAAATCGTGTTGAGCGAAACATGGATTCAGTACAAAATAGGGGGTTACGTTCTTAAAATTCAAAATTGACAACAAAAAATTTTTTGTTTGTTTAAATTTGGGCTGCATTTATTAAAGTTTCATTCACTTGTTGAAAATTAAACTAAAGTCTTAAATACGTATAACATAGCATTCATATTTTCAAAATAAAAGTTGGTATTAAACTAAAAAAAAGTTACTTCATAAATTTAATTAACAGGTTAAATATCAAATTTTAAATGGATTTTTGTTGGCATTTATAGTTTAAAACCGTTTCGATTTAACAAGTTTTTTTTTTTTTGTGGCTCCTTATCATAAAAATCAGTAATTTTAGATTGTTTGGTGGCTTTTAACGCTTCTTTATAGCACTCCTTATAAGGCAAAAGTATTTTTTCCAACTCCCTATTAAACTTAAGTCGTCGTTCGATGACCGGATCTGTATTTACAAAGCACGATTCCAAGCTGCTAGCATATGCGAATCCTCCTTGGAGCTTTTCTATCGTTAAAATAGTCGGATCGGTTTCTTCAGAGCTGCTGTCATCTGATTTCGAATATTTCATGGCTTTTAACAACCTCTGGCCATAATTTCCTCCAGCATCTATTTAATGTTGACACCTTAATCTCTTTTAAAGATAAGTTCCTCCAGATCAAGGCTATCTCTTTTTAATAGTTTAAATCTTTTTTTTCCAAGCACTTGTTACATCGATGGAATCAGTTTCAGTTGTATCCAAAATCCAGTGTATAGAGCGCCTGATGTAATATGTCTTGAAAGTGTAAATTATACCCTGATCCATTGGCTGCAGAAGTGATGTTGTATTAGGTGGAAGAAATTTTATTTTAACATTCGGATGGCTCAAATCTTTCGGATGACCTGGGGCATTGTCCAACAACAAAAGTGTTTTAAAGTGTAAATTCTTCTTTTTTAAATATTTTTCAACTTCAGGTACAAAACAATTGAAGAACCAGTCTGTCGTTACACCATAAAATAATAGTCAATAAGTAGAAAGTAATGAAGTTATTCGAAATGTAATGTAGTTCGTAATGTTACGGCATGAAGTCCCGCCACTGTAAATCCAAGCAACATGTTGCTACACGCCCGCAGCATAGCCGACAAAGCTATGCGTGGGAATAAAAGCAGTCGTAAATTGAACTTCGTTTCGCACGGTTTATTTTTTATCGCCCTTTATCGCCGCCCACAGCTCTGGTCTGTACCGCTAATTCCCGCGTCTCAAGCCTAAGTAAAGGCATCCTACAAACAAACTAAAATCGTTTCGAATTTCTACATGGCGCCCGAGCAGGGACCTTGGGATTAGTTTTCGTTTTTAAACCAGTCGTTGCTCGACCAGAACGCTGTTCGCGAGTTAAAGCCGCGAAAAAACCGCCAATTCGACAATCCAGAAGGAAGATCACGGAATCCACGGAAGACCATATTGAAGACCGCCATCCACACCTACAAGCGAAGCAGAACATGGACATTGAGTTGCTAACGCCCAGGGAAGTGGATTCATCCGACGACGAGGTAACAATGCCAAAGTAATAGCGGCTAAAATAATAGCGGTTAATACCTATTGGCTTGGCATTAAACAGTATTGTACATACATTCACCGACCGCTTAACTATTTGTGATAGCTGGGTAAATCGGGAAGAGTATTAGAAGGCGCAAACGACATAGTTTACCGGTTATTTCGCATTTGGTAGCATTATTTCGCATTTCGTTTCGTTCGCTGAGAAAACATTGACCCTTGCAGCGGTAAGCTAATTTTCGCGCTCTTTAATGTACAGCATACGGTTCTCTTAAGTTTACGTTCGTGCAGTACCCTCGTCGTAACTTTGCTCCCGCAGCTTCGTGGTCATCCTCTAACTGGTGTCGCCCAGCTTGTCGTTTGTGACGAGAGCTGATCATCCGCTCTTATATTGTGCCAATCAATTGAAACATCGTTCGCCACTTAGTTTTCGGGTCGAACGCTGTTCTAATTTGGGAGTCGAGTGCGTTGCGCGCATTAGAATTGCGTTTGCTTACTGGTTCGAACTTGGTTCGAGCTCAGTGTGTCGAGCCAAACTTGGTGTTGGTGGCGTACGCTTAGCTTAGCGTTGCGCGCATTGGAACTCCAGACGTCCGTTTCGTAGTGGATCGAACGTGGTTCGAGTTTGGTTCGCAGTGACAGAGCTCGGTTGCGTTTGTTGCGTTTTTGTCTGTTCTAACTGTTGCAGTCGTTGTCGCATCGAACCTAATACGTTTATACGTGGGTATTTGAATACTTTTTGCTGTTCTGTCGAACATTGTTCTAATTGAACGCAGTGCATTTCCTCAGGTTATCGTCGCCTTCGCTTAGCAACTTTGAAGCTTAGAAGTTAGGAACAGCCAACGTTGGTAATTTAATCAACATGTCTAAAGATCGTGATGAAGAGCGGAAGATGTGGAAGCACGAAGCTCACAAAATTGTATGTGAGGTTGGAGAAGATAAGCGAAGATATAAATCGAATGAGGATAGCATATGAGGAGGGTTCAATTTCGCTGGATCCATTACAAATCCAATGTCGTTTGGAAATATTGAACTCCTATATTGAAAAAGCAATGGCCCTGCAGTTCGAAATCGATGAACTAGACCCAGATAATTCAGATAGGGCGGCGTTGGAAGAAACTTGTGTGATCACAAAGGCTCTGTACATGTCGGCAGCGACCAACAGAGCCCCTCAACCATACATGAATTCAGCACCCACACACCATCACTCCAATTTGCCAAAATTGAAGTTGCAGAAGTTCAACCATCTCATATCGTGCTTGTACGATGAAGCCTTGGGAACCGTAAAGGCGTTCCAAATGTCAGATGCCAACTATCCAAAGGCGTTAGAAAGTTTGAAGAGGGTGTACGACAACAAGTGCTTAATATTCTTTGAGACACTTGCCCAGTTGTTTGACATTCCTGCCGTAACCAAGCCGTCAGCGTCTGCATTGCGATCAACTATAGTGTCAGCCATTCTGGAGTCGCTTTTATCGTTAGGTGACGAGCGAGAGGTTGCTAACGCCATGATAATACATCTGGTGTTATCCAAGGTGGACCCATACACAAAAAGAAAGTATGAGGAGCAGCTAAACTACGATGAGCTCCCTTGCTGGTCGGATTGTGCAAAAATGTTGAACCGCCGGTACCAACACCTTTCAGCAGAGGAGTCATCCAAAGCGAGAGGCAAACCAAAGTTTGACATGCCGTCGACCAGCAAGAAAACCAGCAGATCGTCATTTTCTTGCGCGAGGGCCGAAATGTCGATCGACCCCAAGTGAGTATATTGCGGCGCCAACCATTCGATCGGAAACTGCCAGGGATTTGGGGAAATACCCGTCTTGGAGCGTTTCGAGTTCGCAAAAGGCAAGCAATTATGCATTAATTGCCTCCAATGTGGACATAGGGTATCTCAGTGCACATCCTCTAAGTGCAGAGTTTGTTCACAGAGGCATCACACCCTCTTGCATAGATACGCAGCTCAGAGCGCAGATTCAGAAAGTCAGGCAATAGGGGTACAAGCATCGTCCCATCCTGCGCAGGTGAAGCAGGCATCCAGTGAGCCCGAGCATGTCATCCTTGCCACAGCAGTGGTAAGAGTTCGGGACAGATTTGGCCAAGTTCACTTAGCAAGAGTGTTGTTGGATTCGGGTTCACAAATCAATTTCATGACAGAAAGTCTTGCGCAATCGCTAAGGTTGGCAAGGGTCAACCGTTGCCTGACAGTGACATCTGTAGGCAAGTCAAGCTCGGTGTCGAGGAGTGAAGTCTCGACGACAATATACTCCAGGTTAAATAACAATAGTTTTGTAGCAGATTTCTGGGTTCTTAGCAGCATTACCAATCAGCAGCCTGACCCATTAAGTAGTGGAAAATTCCTGCGAATGTGGTGTTGGCAGATCCAGCATTCCATCGACCTCAAAAGGTAGATATGCTGATTGGAGCAGACTCGTTCTTCAATCTGTTGTGCACAGGACGAATAAAACTGGGTGAAGGGGCACCATTGTTGCAAAAGACCTTTTTAGGTTGGGTAGCTTCAGGTCGGTGTAGCAAGCTTCTGACTGGAGAAGCCGCTTGCTGCGTCGCAACCTACTCACCGGAAGAAGACTCTTTGTCTCAAATGGTCGAAAGACTGTGGGAGATAGATGCAACGCCAGAAGCAAAACATGCTCAAACAAATTCGGCAGAGCAGCTGGAATGCGAAGAGTTTTTCAAAGCCAATGTCTGCAATTTACCGACCAGAACGTTTCAAATACCGTTGCCTTTTTGAGACAGACCCAGTATCGTTGGGGTCGTCCTTCGAGGTCGCAAACGTCGTTTCTTATCGTTAGAGCGACGAACGTTAAGAGAGAGTGAGCTGAGAGACATGTATCTCAGTTTCATGAAAGAATATATCGAGCTCGGCCATATGTCTCCGACAGACAATGCGATTCCGCCAGGACCACATTATTTTATACCACACCAGTGGGTCCTGAGGCCTGATAGCAGTTCCACCAAGCCTCGAGTCGTTTTTGACGCGTCGAGCAAGACCACGACTGGGTGGTCATTAAACGATTTACTTATGGTGGGACCTACTATTCAGAGGGAACTTTTTTTTTTAGCATTCGTTCGATTTCGGGTGAATCGGTATGCTTTAACGGCAGTCGTTTCAAAAATGTATAGGCAAGTGGATGTGGCCGTAAAGACCGGAATTTCCAACTCATCGTGTGGCGAGAACATCCCACCGATCAATTGCAAATTTTTCGGTTGACCACAGTTACCTATGGTACTTCCGCAGCACCTTTCCTTGCCATTCGTTGTTTGCACGAGCTCGCTGTACGCCACAGAGACACCCACAAGAAGGGTTCTGAGGTGATCTGCAGTGATTTTTGTAGACGACATGCTGACACGAGCCGATGACGTAGACACGCTGAAGTCGATTTGCGAACAGGTGTCTGAGATTCTGGGCTCCGGAGGGTTTCAACTTTCGAAATGGTTTTCGAACCATCCAGAACTAATGGATGGAAACAATGAGGAGAAATCCCTATCATTCAATGATGCCGATTCGACCAAAACATTGGGGATGAGGTGGAGTCAAAGAACAGATACGTTCCGGTATCACTTGGAAGATAACTTCACAAACGTGAATCCGACTAAGCGCACCATTCTGTCAATTAGTGCTCGACTGTTTCATCCGCTTGGGCTACTTAGTCCAATCAGCATACCAGCGAAAATTTTCCTCCAGAAGCTGTGGCAGCTTCAGCTGGATTGGGATGAAGCCATCCCAATGTCACTGCATACAAGCTGGGAGAGGCTAAAGCTAAACTTGTGTGGTCTTGACAAAATAGCCGTGCCTCGGTACGTTATGGCTAGTGGATGCACGTCGATTCAAGTGCATGGCTTCGCGGACGCGTCTAGTCAAGCGTATGGGTTTATGCATTTATGCATTTATGTGCGAGCGCTTTTCGAAGGTCAAACGTACGTTCGATTGATCGCTGGGAAAGCAAGAGTAGCTCCCTAAAAACAAAGACCATCCCGAGGCTCGAATTGTGCGCCGCACCGTTATTGGCGCAATTTTGGTCCTACGTAAAGCAAGTTTTGGAAAAGTGTCGAATCGAGAGCGTATTTTTCTGGACGGATTCAGAAATAACGCTACATTGGATTAAAACCCAACCGTCGTCACTTGCAGTATTTGTCTCAAATAGAGTAGCCATGATTCAGGAGCTATGTCAGGGCATTACGTGGCGTCATGTCCCATCGCTGTCGAATCCAGCGGACTTGGCGTCTCGCGGATGCGAAGTGCCTGAGCTCCTGGAGTCCATATGGCTAGAAGGTCCGAAATTTTATGTGAGCCTGAGCATTGTTGGCCAGAGAACCCGCATTTTAACATCCCAGATGAGGTGAAGAACTCCGAGGCGAAACGGTCCGCCCAGGTTCTAATTGGCGTTGCGAACTCGTTTTCAAATGAAATATTTTCTCGTTTTTTGTCGTACCCCAAATTAGTTCGAGTTCTTGCGTATGTATACCGATTTGCTTATATCGGCAAGAACAAGGAACGTTACAGGGAGCTAACTGCAAAGGAGTTGCAGCAATCGTCTCTAAAATTGATGGAGCTGGTTCAGCGAAGCGTCTTCTCTGAAGAGTTTAAGAAGCTGAAGAAAGGGCATACGCTGCAACCGAGCCTGCAGATGATGGCCCCTTTTATCCAAAAAAAAGATCAGAGGAGGGGCGATCGTTTACACTTATCAGGGTCGGAGGAAGGCTGTTGCATGCTCCAGTGCCAATAGAGGCTAAGTTTCCGGTTCTACTCCCCGCCAAGAGTCAATTAGTCGAACTCTATTTAAGGAACCTGCATTTTAAAAATTGTCAAAAATTGTCCACTGTTTTCGATACAAACCTAAACTGATGGGTCAGATTATGGGGAATCTTCCAGCAGACAGGTTTAGGGAACGTCGTCCGTTCCTGATTTGTGGGGTAGACTTTTGTGATCCCATCAACGTCTCGCTTCGGATTCGAGGCCGTCAGCCGCTCAAAATGTACATCGCGGTATTTGTGTGTTTCGCTTCGAAGGCCGTCCATTTAGAGCTTGTCCCAGACCTGTCGACTAATTGTTTTCTTTTATCTCTAAAAAGCTTCATCGCAAGACGTGGCGTTCCGCTGAGGATTCCGACAACGGGACAAATTTCGTCGGAGCCCGGAACGAGCTGCAGAGGCTTCAGGAAGCGTTCGAGGAGCACCAGTCCAGCCTGAGGACGTTCGCGGCGGAGCAAGGAATGGAGTGGAAGTTCATCCCCCCGTGAGCACCGCACTTCGGCGGTTTATGGGAGGAGGCCGTCAAGTCAGCGAAGCTCCTGATCGTGCGGCAGGTCGCGGACACCGCGCTCACGGAGAGCGAGGTGAGGACCGTGTTGGCCGAGGCCGAGGCCGTCATGAACTCGAGGCCGCTCACTTCAGCCAGTACGGATCCAAACGACGGAGAGGTGCTTCCGCCAGGCCACTTCTTGATCGGCCAGTTCTTCGTTCGCTGCCGCAAGGGTGCGAGCCAGACGGACGGAGCAGCGGTACCACCTTTACCAAGAGGTGGCAACTACTCTCCGAGCTCAAACGGCGGTTCTGGCAGGCTTGGTCGAAGGACTACGTCCACAACCTGCAGGGACGCAGCAAATGGCAAACCCCAGAGGCCAACATCGAGGTCGGCGCCATGGTGGTGGTCCACAACGACAATACGCCGCCGCAGCGGTGGATCACCGGCAGGGTCACCAGCATCGTCGTGGGAGCAGACGGCAAGGTCAGGGTGGCAGAGGTGCGAACAGGAGGGGGTGTGATTAGACGCCCAATCCATAAGCTGGCACTTTTGCCGATAGGTTGAAGCCCGACGTGCGGTCGTTCAAGGCGGCCGGAATGTTGTTACACCATAGAATAATAGTCAATAAGTAGAAAGTAATGAAGTTATACGAAATGTAATGTAGTTCGTAAGGTTACGGCATAAAGTCCCGCCACTGTAAATCCAAGCAACATGTTACTACACGCCCGCAGCATAGCCAACAAAGCTATGCGGGGAATAAAGCAGTCGTAAATTGAACTACATTTCGCACGGTTTGTTTTTGATCGCACTTTATCGCTGCCCGCAGCTCTGGTCTGTACCGCTAATTCCCGCGTCTCAAGCCTAAGTAAAGGCATCCTACAAACAAACTAAAATCGTTTCGGAATTTCTACACAGTCTTTAAATAATTCTGTTGCCTCATTCAAGCCAAGGCTTCTTGCAATTGCCGTGGCAGTTTGCCCATTGTCTATGCGGTTTAGAATTTGTATTCTTGTTTCAATAGAAATTACTTTTCGTTTTAAAGGAGCTCTGTTCTTTCTTTCTGCCATTGTATAAGCTGAAATTTACATATTTTAATTATTCACTATTTCATTAAAGTAAGCAGTACCACCTTTTTACTTACCAAAAAATCTTTGAATTTTTATTTACGCGTCTGCAAAGCTTAAGATGTTTTCACCTACTACTACTACTCGTAGTACACTCTTACATCTGACAGCTCAAATGTGGAATTCCCCTTTTTCTACAAGCACCCCATGCGTATGATACAAGTACAAAGGGACTAACGCATCAACAAAAAAAAAAAAAAAATATCGATATATTACAATCGTGCAAGAACGAGGTTTTCAGCGTGTTAAAAGAGGAAAGGGAACAAATTTGTAACCGTGTAAGACCGAGTTCGTGTTAAACGAGGCCGTGTTAAGCGAGGGCCAAGTGTACACTTGTTCAGGTTCGGTATCACAGAAGTCTGGGCAGAAAATTTGGTTGCTCTAGCTCTTATAGTCTCTGAGATCCAGGCGTTCATTTGTACGAAAAACCAAATCGTCTCGTTTTTGTGTGAGTGCGAAAGAGAGGGAGCGAAATTTTTTCGTATGTTTTGGCTATTGTGGCTATATTAATAATCCGATCCGATTCAGATTTGGGCCTCTGATAGATATGGTCTTTCTCTAGGATTCTGCATTTTTAGTTTTCTGTAATTTTCAAAATTGTGGACGCCACAGATTTGCGCTCTTTGTAAGGGCGGAAGTGGGCGGGGCGAAATTTTTAAACACTTTTCTAGGAGTGAGAAGGAGAAAAAAATTTGGTTTCTCTAGCTCTTATAGCCTCCGAGCAATGGGCGACAAACAAGACGGACGGACGGACAGACGGACAGACAGACGGACGGACAGACATGGCTATATCGACTCGGCTATTGATGCTGATCAAGAATATATATACTTTATAGGGTCGGAAATTATTCCTTCTCTATGTTACACACATCCACTTTTACCACAAATACAATATACCCTTTTACTCTTCGAGTACGGGTATAAAAGCCTCCAAAATATTAAAAACCAAAAAGTGCCAAGTGCAAGTGTAAAAGCAAGGCAAGAATTACAAATCTGACTTGGAAAAAAATACAGTTTCAACCCCGAAATTCCACTAAAATTTAAGTGGAATGTGCAGGAGGGAATCAATCAAAAATTAAAAGAGGAAAATAAAGGGAATCCCAAATATAATGAAATACAAGTCCTCGCTGCCAAGTGCGACAAAAAGAAAAGGAAAACAAAGGAGCTGAAGGGCAATCCCTCGCTTCCAACAGGAAATATACTAGAAAAAAAAAGGCTGAATAGGCTCAGGAAAATCAACAAGAAGGAAGCTACGAATTCCCACGCCCAATACTCCACGCCCAAGGCCCCTCCGCACATCTAAAGACAGCGCTCAACCGGAAGAACACGTTAAAATTTTGAATATAGCAGCATTCGTTTCGTTTAAAAAATGTAAGTGAATTATTAGTGGTACAATTTTTATGTCAGTGCTTAATAAGTGCATGTAAATAAATTGTTTCATGGTTGGCGGCCCTAAATACAAATAAAAATAAATCTCGAATAAAATTACTCCCCTTGCCCCTCGCGATTTGAAAAAGAAACGCTAGGTCAAAAGTTCTATGTTTGCAGCACATGAGTGGCAGGCAGGGTAACGACGATAGTGACGATAGCCTAGGTTCCCTCATAGAGGGCCTCCAAATAGAAGGCCGAATACAATCTAGAAACAGGTGGCAACCTAAGGCAGCACCACTGGAAATGGATCCAGATATGTTAGCACAGGCCATTGACGCCGCTTTAGCAAGGCAGGCGGAGGAGTTTCGAACAGAAATACAGCGGGTACGAGCACTTCAGACAGAAATAAGACAATTACGGGAGGAACTTAAACAAACGCGCACAGCCTCATCGGTGTAAAAAGTTGAGGTGTACAAAAAATTACAGGTCATCCCTGGGGTCGCATGCGATCAGTCAATGGACATGGTCAAGTCACTCCCATTTTGACGGGAAACAAGTAGATTATGTCGGGTGGCGCCAGGCAGCCATGGCCGCCTACGAGCTTTTTGAACCATACGAAGGTAGTAGCAAGGCCAGGCCCCTGAGCCGATGGACGTAGACCCTTCATCATCTAAATTCAGGCAGCCCACGGCTTACCAGAAGCAATTTGGGGCTGGCAAGCGCGATAATAGTTTCGGGAGCGTTGGAACGCACGTCGGGAAACTGGCGGCAGAGGGTGGATCACATTGCCACCGCAAGCAATCGGTCCACGGCGTCCTACAACGACACCGCCACCGAGGCAGTCGCTGAAATAGAGGCCGCCGCCGAACCTGGATACGAGAGCGATTCAGTCAATTTTTTAGGGGAAGGTCCCTGCTGCCATTTGTCTGGCGAAGAGTAGCGGGGATTAACATTAAGCTTCTCATCGACACGGGTGCGTCCGCTTCCCGGCGTTACCCCTGTCGAATCACCGTTCCACGTACATTCAATTTACGGGTCAAACAAAATAACAGAAAAATGTCCACTGTCGATATTCGGCATGATTACCCCGTTCTTTCTTCTGAAAACCCTAACGGGCTTTGATGGCATCATTGGCCTCGACCTACTAACGCAGGTGGGGGCCACGCTATCCCTAAAGGATGGAACACTCACTTTCGGTAATACGACTGAGAGGGTAAAATTCCATAGGTGCGCAGATGTCAACCACACCAGTGTTGTTGATATCGACGCGCCTACAGCCGTAAAGGCAAGCTTCATGCAAATGCTGAAGAAAAGAAGTAAGGCATTTGCCGACCCTAACGGATCGCTGCCCTACATTATCAGAAAATCAAGATCACCTTATAATAGCCCCATATGGGTGGTCGATAAAAGAGGCACAGATGATGAACTTTCGGAGTGGACACCAACCAGCTGCCTCGGGCCATGGCCGAGCTACTCACTGACCGAGCTAGCCGTTGGTACCGTACCAGCCAACTACAATGTAGCTCCTGGGGATACTTCCGCAAAGAGTTTCTGTCGTATTTCCCGCCAGCACGGTATTTCGAACAACTGGACGACCAGATCCGAGCCGCAAGCAAGCGGTAAGAGAACCGTTAAAGATTACCTCATCGAGATACGGCTACTCATGCACCATGCCGGGTACGATCCGGTTAAACAGCTGTACAGAATCTACGACAACGCTTTGCCAGGAATCCAGCTACACGTGCGACGAGACGAATTGGAAAGCTTTTCACAGCTGACACGGCTTGCTTCAGAGTACGAAGACATTCACGAGAGGGAACATGAGATAACCCCCGCAACCATCCGAAGCGCACCAAGAGACACCAGGCCGGCAAGGCGCCCAGATCAGCGAGAGTAACAGTGCAACAACCAAACCACGAGGGAAACAGCCACGCAAATCCCCTGCTGGTCGGGTCCAATCATCGAACTAATATCCACAGAACCTCTCCACTCGGAATCTAGCCCGATGACCCCCCGAAACACCGACCGCAGCCCTGTCGTACCCATGGCCGACGCCACCCCGATCTTCGCCAACCCACTGGAGTACCTTCCGCGTACTGACGTGCCAACTAGCGACATGCACCACGACATGCCCAACACCACGTCCGAAATCTTCGTCGCCCAAACAAGTCGTTGCTGCGAAAACAGAGTCGTCACTGAGCCATACATCGCCTGGCCATACATCGATCTGGAGACATTACAACCCAGCTATACCACCAGACCCACAAAGCTACGCCACCTACGGCCAACGCTACTCCGATCGTCGCCCACATAAGCAACTACCCACGTAGGATCGAACACCCCAGCGCGTTCGACACAACTATCCTCCCAGAAGACCCCAGCCAGCCCAAGGACCCCGACACCCCCGATCTCACCGAACCCGATCCAGAACTGATCTCCGATCCCTGGCCGCCAGACATAGCACCACAGATCCAAGAATTTCTGGACACAGAACTTCCAAAATTCAATAATCTCCACGGGACCTCCAACATCGCAGAGCACACCATCGTCATGAGGGATAATCGACCCATCAAACAGAGAATCTACCCAGAGAACCCAGTCGACCAATTGATCCAAGAAGGTCTCATCGAACCCTCACGAAGCCCGCACAGCGCCCCCCATCGTACTCGTACGTAAAAGAACGGCAAATGGCGCATGTGCGTGGACTACCGACAACTCAACACTCACTCTAGTCCGGACGCATACCCACTGCCCAGAATCAACTACATCTTGGAGCGCCTACAGAACGCACGCTTCATAACCACCCTCGATCTGAAGAACGAATACTGGTAAATACCCATGGCCAACGGAAGTCGAGAAGCCACCGCCTTCACGGTCCCCGGCAGAGGTCTCTATCAATGGAAAGTGATGCCCTTCGGATTACATTCTGCACCAGCAACATTCAAACGGGCCCTTGATACTGTGATCGGAGCCGACATGGAACCCTACGCATTCGCATATTTAGACGACATTGTCGTCGTCGGACGAGACTTCAAGGACCACCTACACAACCTGGCAATAGTCCTCTCTCGCCTTCGAAAAGCGAACCTGCGGATAAACGTGCACATTTTTCCAAAGCCGGATCAAATATCTTGGTCACGTCATCAGCGAAGAAGGTATCCACACGGACCCCGACAAGATTGCTGCCGTTAAAGAACTCAAGCCCCCACGAACCTAAAAGAACAACGTCAGTGCATCGGAATGGCATCCTGGTACCGAAGATTCATGCCAAACTTTGCTACAGTAGTCCAACCAATGTCCCAGCTACTCAAGAAAGGACAAACATGGGCATGGACCGCAGATCAACAAGCGGCCTTCGACCAACTAAAGGAACTACTCACGACCGCTCCCGTACTTGCTGGCCCCGATTTAAACGTCAAGTTTTCACTACAAACCGATGCGAGTAACCTCGGCATAGGCGCCGTACTCACGCAGGAGATCGAAGGAAAGGAACGCGTCATCGCCTATGTCAGCCGACGATTGAACCAGGCCAAAGGAAACTACTCCGCCACCGACAAGGAATGCCTGGCTGTCATTTGGGCAATCCAAAAACTACGATGCTACCTAGAGGAATACCGGTTCGACGCTATAACAGACCATCTCGCGCTAAAATGGTTTAATACTCTGGAGACCCCTACGGAAGAGTAGCGAAATTGGCGAACTCCAACAGTATCAGTACGACGTCCATGGACCATGGACCATGGCCCTATACAATACCCGACCCAATACACTGCTCAGATTCCGCAATGCTATTTCAGCAAATGCGCGCCTAATAGGTCAGCTGCAGTGCCAGCAACACTCACCGACATTTCGACCCACTCTCATACCACACTGCACTCAACCCGAACCGAATCAATTTCCGCGATGCTATTTCAGCAAAAGCGTTCCCCAAATCTCAGCTGGTAGGCCACTAGCTCAGCTGCAGAGCCAGCAAAACTCACCAACGCCTCGACCCAAAATCCACTCCCGAAGAGCACTACACCCCAAGACAGAACTGCGGACTCAGCGGCCCCACACACCAGGTGCCGGCTTTAAATAGCGCGTGCCGCCAACAGTACTAAGACAGTCCCACAGACGTCAGCATCGACGTCCCATCCCATCCCATCGTTTCCCCCCTCTCCAGACTAGGTATTTCTGAGTATCTGGTGAGCCTAGTAGCCAGCTATTTCGACTCAGCGGACCCACACACCAGGTGCCGGCTTTAAATAGCGCGTGCCGCCAACAGTACTAAGACAGTCCCACAGACGTCAGCATCGACGTCCCATCCCATCCCATCATTTCCCCCCTCTCCAGACTAGGTATTTCTGAGTATCTGGTGAGCCTAGTAGCCAGCTATTTCGAAAATAGAGTGCTGATGTACGTGCCACCGCAGACGGGAAAAACGACGGCAAGTTACGGGAGGCGTTCCACAGGGCTCTGTCCTCGGCCCGCTACTGTGGAACGTCATGAACGATGGCATCCTGCGACTGGACACACGCAGACGGCTGCAGTATCGTGGAGGCGTTCGCAGACGATATAGCGGTGGTAGCTGTACACAAAACCCTGGCAGTATCGTGGGTGGAGCAAAATACGAACACAAAACAATCAGACGGGTGATGTGCTGGCTCCAGGATAACGGCCTCAGCCTAGCAGCGCACAAAACTGAAGCGGTCCTGATTAGCTCCAAGAAGATGGTCAAAACAGCCAGAGTGGTCATTGGATCGGATGGCAATAAAATATCTGGGAGTTCTGTTGGACCACAGATTATACTTCAAACCCCACTTGGAAGCTACAGGAGATAAAGCCGGCAGGGAAACAAGTTCCCTATCAGGCATAATGGCCAACATCGGTGGACCCAGACAGCGAATCAGACGGCTCCTCTGCTCTGTCGTCAAAGCCATAATAATGTACGCTGCCCAAATCTGGGCACCAGCTATGGAGCTACCGACGTACAGCCGCATCTGCAGGGCGCACCGTCTCCGAGGATGCAGCCCTAGTCTTGGCTGGCATTGCCCCAATCGACCTGCTAGCAGCAGGATCCAAAATCGAGGATCAGAGTAGTGAGGCGCTGACACACCGCAGATGGCAAGAGCGATGGCTGATTCTTCGCCGGCGTTCTCGCAAATGGACCGTATTGTCCCCAGGAAAACCCTACGGAACGGGCCAATCGGACGGTGAAGACCATGATCGCACTTTCGTGGAGCATTCCACCAAAACACATGGGACGAGCAAAACGATTCGTCTGTGACAATCCCAGCGTCTCCGAAACCTGGCCGCTCATTCCCCTACACGGAGAGAACCCTCCTCGCCAACAGCCGGCACTGTACGATGAAGTCACACCGGGACCGGAATTGTCCCGGAGAAAACCCACGGCGGGCCAACGCGACGGTGAAGACCATGTACGAAACAACATCCGTGGAGGACCAAGAAAAACACATGGCACGAGCTGATGCCCCGATTTCACTGGCGTCCCACGGTGGGTCTGGTACTAAACCACTGGTTTCACCCGTCTAATGCAGTGCGACGGTTTTAGTGGGCGAAACCTGGCCCCAAAGTGTACGGATGAAGTCACACCTTTACGTCAGCAAAGCCGTGAAATTACAGCAATCGGAGGCCGAGGCAAAAAGGTGGCGAACATCAACGACCTAAAAAGAATTACACGACGCATCAGCGGGTCCGTTGATGAAGCAAAAGGGCACTATACAGTACTACGGACCGACAATGGGGTAATGGTGGGCTCAACCATCCGCCAACATCACCTTTCTAATGCAAGTCGACGGTTTTAGTGTAATTGGACCCCAAAGTATGACGGGCAAGAAACAAAATAGATATATGTATACGTCGGCAAATATAGACTAAACTATATATATAGACTATTATTAAAAAAAACCTGACACTACAACGACTACACCTAATCGACGCGCCGTGGAAAACGGGTCGGACTAGGTCACCTGACACCCACGGTACTACGGACACCTACTACCGGGTACGCCAACCGGACTACACCCATCACCTTTCATCAAGCCCGGCGATCGCCGCGAAACGGTCCGCCACAACATACAAATAGAAAAACGCGGACACAATACAACCCTAGACCACCAGGTATAGACTATTTTAAATAGCACGCGCATGGATGAAGCATGGCAGTCGATCAGCAGTCCATCAGAAAGTCAATCAACAGTCAACACCGCGCCACAATTACACGCCAAGAACACACTCGTAGTATAAAACCGCAATTAATCCAAAAAATAAAGAAAAGAATTTACAAACCCTACAACCCTCAACACAGTGTCATTTTCGCCGACCGTGAAACGCCACCCAGGATGAATGGGGTAACATATTATTACCCATACACCGAAACTCAGTCTTTACCGCGCCACAATTACACGCCATCGCCACACTCGAATAAAAGAACAAAAAATACGGTAACCCGATTTACAAACCTCTGCCTCAACACCGGTCTCACGGCCATCCCCGACCGTAAAGTGCCAGCACTTCTACAGTATTTCTTACCGCATACACCGAACCTCAAGGTGTCAGACTGAGCCTTCCATCGCCAAATAGCGAATACAGTTCCCTGAGCCGCCCCCGACGTCCGCCCGCTCAATTTTCGGTCTCACGGCCATCCCTAGTGCATAGACTAGAGGGCATTCCAAATTTCTTGTGCCTGGTCAGCAGCCACTTATGACCCCAGGCCTACAAATGCAATGGCATATGGGGATTAGCACGGCTAGCGACACGCCCCTCCGTCCCTCACAGACCACTAACGACAAGCGCGCATAGACCAAAGGGGCATTCCAAAAGCGCATTACCGCCTGGTCCACAGCTACTTATGAAGGTATTGGGTGGCCAAACGTCCAATGGCATATGGGAAAGAGCACGGCCAAATAAGCCCCTAGAAGATACTCAAAGGACGAATGAGCAGCGCGATGCTTAAATGCTCTAACCCTAGTCCCAGACAATCATCTGCCAAACATCGATAATTGATACTTAAATTTAAGAGAATATATTATCTTACAGGTTTACTATATATATATAGAATATATATATATATATATATAGAATATATATATATATATATAGAATATATATATATATAAGCACATTTTGAGTAAACCCGTAAGATAACATTTTCTCTTAATGGCACTGCTCAAAATGCTCAAAAATCATTTAGCCCCATTGTAGAGTATCCTTAACCGAGACCGACAAGACCGACCAACAAGACTTTCCCACCCACAAGAGTCGGTTGTCGGTTGTCTGTTCGTCTCCGATGCCAATGACGATGAGTATAACCACGATAGTGAGTGAATAGTTCCTCTATCTCATTTCACACTCACTTGAGTGGGGGTCTGGCATTTATTGCGTTCTCTGATAAAATTGCAATTATTTAGCAAAACGTCCAACTACCAGAGAAGGGGTGTGGGGAGGCAGAAGGCTAAGAAGGCTGACTGGGCAGAGCGGGACAACATGACAAAGTCCTCTGTAATTTATTTCCACTTGGACAGTGTTGATTTAGCCCGGCCTGCAGGAGTGCGAAGGGCGAGGAGGGGAGAGCCAGAATTTGGGATTAAACAGCCAGCGAGGAGGACAGATGGATGGAAGGATAGATGGATGATTGTCATTGATGGTGGCCAGTGCCGGACAGATGGATGGAAGGATCGTCCTGGATAGATGGATGGCCTTGGGCCTTGGTCTGTGGTCTGGAGCCAGCGTCCATGTGGGCGAATGTGTGTGAATACTGCGGCATCCATGTGGGCGTGCAAATACTCGCTACGATAGCGCATGCAAATCTCTTGATGTGAGTTCCTTGAGCAGAGCACCTCCAATGAGAGCGCCTTCTAATGAGTTCAAGTTTTCAGGCCAGAAAAGGTGTGGCATCAGGGCCCCAATTCTGGTCCAAGTCGAGGCTGCACCTTCCGAGTCGTCCCTTCCCGTCTGCTGCCGAGAGTGCAGTGCCTCTTCAGAAGGAATCAGCCCGACTATGCTGCCCCTCTGTCCCTTGTCCCACCTAGTTGATGCAGCCAATGTGCTGCCGTTTTGCTGTTTTGATGTTGATAAAATGATGCTGCATTTTCATTTAGAAAAATTTGATTGCCAACGAAATGTCACTGACTCCCAACACGACGACGGGGATGTGGGAACGGTGACTCGCCCAGTGGGATGGCAAGAGACGGCACTTCGCCCAGACAAGTGGCTGCTTGTCAGCAAAACGTTTAGTGGCAAAGTACACATTGGCTCAAAACACTGGCAGCCGTGCAGCCAGAAACCAATCTTAGCTTTAAGGGCTCCATCTGCAACACGCAGTCGGGCTTCAGTGGTTAGCGAATCAATTATGCCACAGACACCAGTTGCAATCAGGAGTCCGGCATCACCATCAGCAGCATCAGCACTACTAGAAACAAAGGGAGAGGGGGAGTGTAGTTGAGGATGGAGATGGACTAGTGCCAAGCTAATGCAAAAAGTTTTCAAACTGGAGATGCTTGACGAACGAAAATAATTTTTTGGGTTCGACTGGAAATGTGGCGCCACTTTGGGAAAGATTTGCAAACACCATTGCAACCGGATAAAGAACCAGTTTCTGGTCAATTTACAAAGTGCCAACAGATTATTTATATATTTGGGAGATTGCATGGATCGAAGGCGGTTCCTTGGGGGGATACATTAACACATCAGAAAATAGATGTTGATGGCATCCTTTTTCATTTATTTGTTTTCTTTTCATCTACAGTTGAGTTATAGTTGATAAATTATACATTTATAAATGATGAGGACTTGAACTTGAATGTGACCAATCAAATCTTTGGGTGGAAGATACAGCTATATCCTAAATCCCATCAGAAATGCGTTACCCCTTTGGAAACACTTTCAACTTTAGTTTAGCAGATAGTATCTTAAATGACTTATGTCAGAAATTTCCCGGCTCACTGCAGGAAGAAGTTGGATGGTGCGGCGGCTGAGCAAGGACAAAGCCGTGCACTCACTTATCCATCCACAGCTTGATCCCACTCCCTGCCTCACCTCCAAAATGAGATCTAGAAGTCAACAACAACGTGAGCTCGGTTTTCTGCGGGAGCACAAAAAGATCATTGCCATTCCGCAACAAAATCTTTTTTGACTACCAGTTTCCATCATGTTTGTTGATTCATCCTGCTGCCAAGGTTCGGAAATGGGGTTGGGGTTCCATTACTATGACCTGATCAGCGAAACCCACAGCAGAAACCGTCGTTGAACGGCAGGAAGGTTGTTCAAATAAACTTTGGTTGCAAGGCGCAAAAGCTTTTAATCTGCTTTAACAACCAGCGGAACAAAGATGTTAAAAAGATAAAGCCGCCGCAGGAAGACTTTACAGTCCACAATTTGGGGATACGTACGGAGGTAAGTTAAATGGAAACGCCCCCAACACGACACCGACAGTTGTCCTTTACCGCGCAAAGTAGTCACCAGCAAACTTGCAGTCAGCCCCGTTCTGGAGGAGGGAAGTGAGACCCTGAGTGGGCGAAAATTGCATGATCGGCTTTGGAAGTTCCCGCTTGCTTTCCGCTCATCTATGTCGCACTGTCTTAAAAGTCGCTATCCGAATTTGTCATTTTACCTAAACGCCCGCGTAATTTTGATTAGACACCCAAAAGTCGATCCTTAGTTTTTAAATACTAGGAACAGTTTATCTATACTTCCTGGGGTAAAACTGTGGTAGAAGCTGGAGAAAGCTCCCAAAAATAGTATTCTTTGGCCGCTTATTTTAATGTTAAATTTAATTGAAGTTCCCAGGAGAATTTTAGCAGGGGATGTAATTTTTTACGTTCTAGTCCCCGAGGAAGAGCCACGAGCCACGCCTCTTTTGAGCCAGCTCCATTACGAGGCACTCCCGGCGCGTGATGGGGCAGCAGTTTTAATAAAATTTACAGGAACGGTAGCAGAAACTCTCTTTTTTTTTGTTCAGAAATGAGGGCAGCTTCAGAAGAAACTGATGGAAGAGACAATTTTCCGGTTACTAGATGTTTGAAGCGCTCTCTCGCTGTCTCTCTCAAAAGACGGTTGCAGTGAGTGCCGCTGTATTTTGTCGGTGTGAGAAACGGATTCATTATCGCCCAATGCATTTTCCACTTTGCGTTCCGGATTTATTGTATATAGGTGAGAAGAAGGCGTTCCGATTCCAATAGGTTAGGTTAGGTTAAGGCGGTTGAATGGGAGGGAAAGACCTTTTCTTCCACTCACTTGGTCCATTTAATGGAGTCAGGCATGCCGCATGTGGCGCGAGCCACCTCTCCCTGCTGGGCTTCAACCGTGGTTTCCAATTTCAATGCTTGCCGAGCTAGGCAGTCCCATCCGGTGACCTGGATGTATTTTGGACAGAGTCTTCCGGATTTGTTTTTGGAGAGGTCCGGAAATGCTTCCAGGGCGAAAGGGGCCCCGAGGAACCGTAGTCTTTCCCCAGGGCCGGGCAGAGACAGAAAAGTGGTGAACCGATTCCTCCTCCTCGTCCCTACGACTTCCCTGCAAAAGTCGTTGTGAGGGATCGACAGTCTTGCAGCGTGTGTGCCGATCTGCCAGTGCCCCGGGATGGCTCGGGTAACGGCGAAGCAGTGTGCTCTGCTGAGTCTATATAGCTCTTCCGTGCTTTTACGGTGAAACGACGGCCAAATCGTTCTTGAAGTTTACATGTGATAGCCAGCTGCCATCGCTCAGCAATTTGCCTGATAGAACGTCGTTTCTCAGTGATCTGCCTTTGGAAGTTTGATTCTATCTTGGTGTTGGACGTCGCAGATGTGCGCCCACCCATGGGGGACAAGTGGGCAGACCACTACTTCTATAGCCTCCAGCAATGGGCGACAAACAAGACGGACAACAGACATCGGACAGACGGGGCTATACGGGGTCGGCCATTTTGCTGACCAACGGTTTTATACAGGTGTAGAGGGCTACTGTATTCCTTTTGGTTGTTACAAAACACACAGGCATAGTTTCATCTAGATCACCCCTGTCGGAATCTTGGGAAGCCGTTCATATCGACATCGTCCAGTTCCGTATTAAATACAAATAGCACCCAGCCCACGGATCCTCCATTGTATACTTTTATTTGAGAGGTTTGCAATTTTCCTCGTATAGATTGTGCTTTTGCCCAGAGAATGCAATAGCGACATAATCAGCGCCTGAACCACGTCGAAAACATAAAACCCCTCCCACTACATTTTAACAATACAAATTTTTTTTAATGCTATTTGGACAAAAGTCGCTTGAGAACTCCGCTTTAACTAAACAACAAACCTGGCTGTTTGCCGAAAAGCAAAATATACAACTTCGATCCCCCAGCCAACGGCTGCACTCTTTCCATTCACTCACCCATATTCCCGGAATTATGGATCAGCCACAACATTCTGAGTTATATCCTTCGCAGCCTGCAGCCATAGCAAGCTCAAAATTACATTACAAATTCAGTCTTAATCCATTATTCAAAAGAACCGGTCCCACATGACAAAACCGCGCGTTAATTTTTTAAAAACTCAGTCGGTAATTATTATGGCTCCGGTATTAAAAAGACTTTATTGTGTCGTGAGTGCGTTTTGTTCACCCCCACGATTTTTACATGGTCCCAGGAGGATCATTTGATTTTGAAGCTTCCTCGCCCCATCAAGGCGGATGAAGACAAACATGTGTCCTTATCAGAGCTCAACCGGATCCTGGGAACGACAAAAATGGAACAGGATAAGTAATATAATTGCTTTTTAATTCATATTACTGTCCATGTGCATTTCATCTATTAAATATTAAACGCAGCTTAATATTCTCCAATACATTTGGTATTTGCACATTGTCCGACTTTTTTGTGTCTGTTCTTGCGTTTTTTCGTTATCCGCATTCACCCGCTTTTCTGGCGCCATTCCTGAACATACATACATATGTGCCGTATGTATATGTATCAGTCCGCTGTCCAATCCAAATCACTAGCTAATACTCAATCCAAGCTAAGGCAGAGAGTGTGCGCGGTATCAAGACAGTGCCCGTGTAACAAGACAAACTTCACAAAAAATAGCTGACAATTCCACAATGGCGCTGAATGCCTTGCATTGCCGTTTCGACAGATTCGTTTCAATTTGAGGCGAGATTTGCAAGCTCAGCAGGCGTATCGCTGTTCACATTACAGGTGCGTCGGGATCAAATCCGATCCTTATGGGAAAAGATATTTGCGTTCGAGCAAGGTTCCCAAACCATAACGCAAGGCGCCGGTTCCAGCGACGATCTTGCGATTATGACAACAACAAATATGAGCATTGCTACTTTCCCATATATGAGCGGTGCGTGCTCAGTTAAGCGAAAGCCATAGACGCAGCTTCCACGCAAAATAAGCAACCCCAATCCTCTTTCTCCTTCCATGTCAAGAGGATGTAGTCTTCCAATTGACACAGAAGTCTTTGATGGAGACTATCTGCGTTGGCCCACTTTTCGGGATTTATTCACAGCAATCTATATAAACAATGCTAGATTGTCCCCAGTCGAGAAACTGTTTCATCTCAATGCTAAGACAAGCGGCGAGGCAAGGGGTATTGTTTCTAAATCTCCTTTAACAAATGACGGTTTTCACTCCGTGGCAGAATCTTTTCCGAAAGATTCGAAAAACAAGCGGCTGTTAGTGAACAGCCAACCCGAATTCTTTTCAATTTGCCGTCCGTTTCCCAAGAGTCTGGAACTGCACTGAAAGAGCTCCAGAGCACAATCCAAGGGTGTTTGACAGCCTTCGAGTTAGCAAAGGTCAGCATCGACAATTGGGATTGTTTGCTCGTATTCCTATGCTCGTCCAGACTTCCGAAACTTACCCTATCCTTGTGGGAACAGTCTCTCCACAACAAGTCCGATATTCCGACCCTGGGCAGAATTTAATGCTTACTTAACTGAGCGCCATCGCACTTTGGAAGCGATTGAGGATATGAGGCCTATGAGCGGTCCAAATCACTCCAATGCAATTCAATCCAAGAAAAAGATCAACTTCGAAACAAAGGTTAAAGGTAAAGGCACAAACAGCCAAGCCCAATTCTACTTGCAAGCTCTGTTCCAAAGAGCCTCATCCGATTCGTTTATGCCCCCGGTTTCTGCAAAATGACAGTACCGGATCGGGCTTCCTACATAAAGCAGCAGCAGCTTTGTCTAAACTGTTTCGCCAGAGGACATCAGCTGAAAGAATGCACAAGTAGCCATAACTGCTATACGTGCAAAAGGTCGCCACAATACACTGTTGCATCGTGGCGGCCCTCCTACCCAGTGGACCACAAGGTCGTCTTTAAGTACTGCTGCTGCTCCATACCCGCCTAATGTTCCAATACAGTCCACTCCAGAGCAAAAGTTCGGCAAACATCCACAATTATTTCACGTCGAACACGCAAGGTGTTCTATTAGGCACAGCCATACTAAAACATATGCCACCTTGGCACTAGTTATAAGGCTCGTGCGTTGATCGATTCTGGTTCCGAAGCAACATTCATTTCTGAACGAATGTTTAGAATCATCAACCTCCCGTTCAAACGTGTGACAGCCCAAGTTGCCGGACTAAACCAAGCGGTGTCAGCCAATCCTGAGAAGTTATGTCACTTCAATATTGATCCCCAACAAAGCCGAGAGTTCGCATTGAAGCATCGGCGTTTGTTCTTTCCTAGCGTGGCAGGAACTCTCCCTTCGCATCCGATTCCCGGAAGTGCCTTGCGAGGACTGCCCAATATTCCTTTAGCTGACCCTCTCTTCTACAAGAGCTCGCAGATAGATGTACTTTTAGGTGCAGATATCCTTCCATCAATCCTACTTGGCGGCTCGATTCCTAATATTTGCGGCGCGCTATTGGGTCAAGAAACCATTTTCGGTTGGATTCTTACCGGCCCAATTCCTACCTGTGCTTCATCCTCTATCTCCGCGTTTTCAACCCGTGTCACGGTCAAATCAGACCATCGGTTGGATAACCTCCTCACAAAGTTTTGGGAGGTGGAGGATCTCCCAAGGAAGCCAGTAAAAGAGTCTGATGCCATTTGCGAAGACATCTTTATGCGCACCACAACTAGAGATGAGAGTGGCAAATATATTGTCACACTCCCCTTCAAAAATCCTGATCACATCAACTTAGGACATTCAAGGTCAATCGCACTGGCTCAGTTTCTGAGAAACGAGAACCGTTTAAACAGAAACATTCCATTGAAAGAGCAGTACGACTCCGTGATCCAGGAGTATCTGGACTTAGGTCATATGAGACAAGTCCCCCTTCTATAGATACTGGGAACTTTTACCTTCCGCACCATGCTGTCTTTAAACCAGACAGCACTACGACAAAAGTTCGCGTTGTATTCAATGCCTCCAGTCAATCCACAAACGGTAAAAGCCTGAATGATGTCCTCCATGCAGGTCCGTTTTACAATCCGATTTAACTATTCAGATCTTGAAATGGCGTTTTTTCCGTTACGGCTTCAACGCTGACATTACTAAAATGTATCGTCAGATTTTAGTAAAGCCAATCCACACGCCTTTTCAGAGGATCCTCTACCGTAATTCCAACCAAGAGCTTTGTGATTATGAGCTCAATACTGTCACGTTTGGGGTAAATTGCGCGCCATTCCTGGCAATTCGCGTGTTGCAGCAGCTCGCTAAAGACGTATTAGCTAAATTTCCGCGTGCTAGTGACATCATTTCCAACTACATGTATGTTGACGATGTACTAGCAGGAGCACACCCAAGCAATGCGCGATTTCCAGTATCAAGGAACTCCAAGAAGCTATGGGTACAGCGGGGTTTCCACTTCGCAAGTGGACTTCCAATGAAATGGAGCTGCTTCGCGACATTCCTAAGGACCACCGGTTAAAGAGAAGATTTTCTAGAACTTGATGAGGCCAGCGTTGCTAAGACATTAGGGATCCGATGGCAAGCAAACACCGACGAGTTCTTCTTTGCGCCTTCCAAGATAGCGACAAAGGATTCGTTCACAAAACGTGAAGTCTTGTCGGAGATAGCCAAGCTCTTCGATCCAGCGGGATGGCTGGCACCTGTAATCGTTCGCGCGAAGATTTTCATGCAGGAAATCTGGCTTCACGAGCTTGGCTGGGATGATCCGTTGCCGTCTGAATTGGTTCAGCGATGGGAAGAATTCCTCTCCTGTCATCCCCGTCTTGGTGATATTCGGATACCACGATGGGTCGCCTATCAGCCAAAAGCGACCATCCAGATTCATGGCTTCTGCGACGCCTCCCAAAAGGCATACGGAGCAGCGCTGTATGTTCGCGTGGAAGCGGGTCTCCGAGTGTCAGTCCATCTCTTAACGTCCAAGACCAGAGTAGCGCCAGTCAAAACAGTGTCACTGCCGCGACTCGAGCTGTGCGGAGCCGTTCTACTCGCAGAGTTGTCTTCAGCCCTCATCCCTCAAATGCCAGTTGAGAATTGCAAATTGTTTCATTGGACGGATTCAACAATTGTTCTGGCCTGGCTTCGCAAATCTCCATGTTCCTGGACAACGTTCGTCGCCAACCGCATTTCTAAGATCGGCCAAGCAAACCGATTGTCAATCGTGGTCTCACGTACGGTCAGAGGACAATCCAGCTGACTTAGCCAGCCGCGGAGTTTCGCCACAGGAGCTGAAGGACAGCCATCTGTGGTGGAATGGAGTTTTTTGATTGGTTAGGCTTGCCTCAAGAGCAATGGCCAGTCCCAGCTGACTCGTGTCTGGAGACTGACATAGAGCAGCGTCCCATTAAAGTCCACATTGGCGGAGCTGTCTCCATCAGATCCTCTTGACCGCTTCTCCGACTTCGGCAGAGCATTACGGGTTCTCGCCTACGTTTTTAGATTTTCCAAACGGTGTCGTAATCCCTCGGTGCTGTTTCCATCTCAGCAACTTCAAAACAGTGAGCTTAAAGAAGCTCAAGAGCAACTCATTGTCTTAACGCAACGCAACTCATACTCAAGGGAGTATAAGTGCCTTCGTGACAAGCATGGCTTGCCACCTTCCAGTCCCATACTCAATTTTAACCCATTCCTTGATCCAAAAGGAATCATGCGAGCTTCCGGTCGAATCAGCAGATCGTGCAATTTAAATTACGATGAACGCCATCCTATTATCCTCCCATACTCTTGTGCGTTTAGTCGTTTACTCGTCCAATTCACGCATCGGATCTCGCTGCATGGCGGAAATCAACTAATGATGCGCCTTATTCGTTCGAAGTACTGGATTCCGAAGCTCAAGAAGCTTATTACATCCATGACCAATTCCTGTCGAGTCTGCGTGGTGTACCGAAAAAGGCTTCAAACTCAGCTCATGGGCTGTTTGCCGGAAGAGAGGTCGACTTTTTCACGCCCTTTTACGCACACTGGTATTGACTTTGCTGGGCCGTTCGACATTAAGAACTACACCGGTCGTGCCTGTCTTATCACCAAAGGCTATGTATGTGTCTTTTGTGTGCTTCAGCACAAAGGCAATCCATCTTGAAGCCACATCCGACTTAACTACGGACAAATTCCAAGCAGCGTTTGCTCGTTTTATAGCAAGACGCGGCTGCCCGTCCGAAGTTTACTCCGACAATGGTAAGACGTTTGTTGGAGCCTCGAGAGCCTTTGCTCGAGATTTCCTGGAGGCTACCAAAAAGCAAGTCGAAACAAAGCACAGTCTCTCGTGGCATTTCAATCCGCCAGGTGCGCCTCACATGGGCGGCCTGTGGGAAGCCGGCGTCAAAAGCTTTAAGACGCTATTTTACAAGTCGACCTCATCTTTTTAAATACACTTTTGAAGAGCTTTCCACCCTCCTCTCCAAGATTGAAGCCTGCCTTAATTCGAGACCAATCTCCCTCTGTCCGAGGAGGTGACAGATTTGTTGGCTCTGACTCCAGGGCACTTCTTAGTAGGGGGCCCACTTCTTTTCCGTGACGGAGCCAGAGATAGAAGGAAATGCGGCATCAATCCTCAATAGATGGCAGCGACTTAAGGCTCTCAACCAACACTTCTGTTTCCGTTGGAAGGAAGAGTACTTGAAGGAGTTGCACAAAAGAAACAAAATGGCAATTACCTGAGAAGAACCTGAAGCAAGGTGACATGGTAATTATCAAGGAGGATAACCTTCCATCACACGAATGGCGCTTGGGACGCGTCAAGGAAACTTACCCGGGACAAGATGACCAGGTCCGAGTGGTCGACGTGCTTACGACCCGCGGAATTATTAAGAGGCCAGTGGCCAAACTTATCCTCCTTCCACTCCTTTCCGAGTCCAATCCAACTTCTGTGTCAAAATCGTGACTAGTCGTTTCACTTACTAATATGTGTGTTTTATGTTTTTCCAGAACCTCCTCACGACGCAACATGGCACCAACCAAGGCAAAGAAGCTAGCACAGAGGCTGCGTGGCACAGCATCCTTCCGTTGCCGTGTGTGCCGGGGGGTCCACGCCCTAAAAAGTGCCAGCGCTTCATGCATTTAACTGCAGAGAAGCGTCTCCGGGCAGTGCTGATCAATAAGTACTGTCCTAATTGCCTGGCACACACCAGCACTCCGGGGCGTTCGTGCAGGAGCGGCGACAAATGCCGCGTTTGTGGTGGTGAGCACCACACCTTGCTCCATCTGGAGGAAGAGAGCTCGCCCCGATCCCCGTCAACAAGCAGATCGCCCCGCTCCAGATCCAGATCACCCGTCGTCAGGAGAAGCGCATCGCCCAGGAACCATTCACCCGTCCGAGTGCGTCCATCAACGCCACCCCTCAGTCGGAGGGATCACAATTTTGCCTACTGGTGACGGCTATCGTTGCGGTAGGTGAAAATCCTTTACACTGCGAGCCCTGATTGATCCGTGCAGCCGTGTCAGCCGCATTGACGCCTCTTTTGCAAGGGCATTGGGCCTTTCCGCAACCTGGCTCAATGCGGGTGAACGAGTCACGGCTCGCATAAAATCCATTAGTGGTCCCTTCGACCGAGAGGTGCGACTGGGCATTGAGGACAACTTCAATTTCCTGACACCGGACGCGCTGATAGGCGAAGCATACCGGAAAGGCGTGGCCAACATTGTCCTAGCGGACGACGGATGGTTTAGGCCATCGACGGTCAGCTTGGTGCTAGGCGCTGATGTTTACAGCCTGATCATACAGCCAGGGGTGCTTCCAACCGATCACGGCTTAGTGATCCAGAATACCGTGTTTGGGTGGATCCTGTCCGGAGTTTGCAGTCAGTAACATCCGCTCCCCCTCCATTCATTTTTTCTTGCAATTATATTGCAAGGGGGCGGAATGTTTAAGCCGAAAAGTATGCACCGGCACCTGTAACTCCCCATCCAAGCAGTGTTCTCTTTCCATAACTCTCATATCATATGCATGTAATTATGTTAACCAATATTGTACTTATGTTAGCAGCCTGCTGAGCAAGCTCAACATTACATTACAACCAGTATGAATCCAACATTAAAAGAAGTACAACCCACACACACAAAACCGCGCGTTAGTTCTTTTAAACCGCTCTTTTCGATAATTATTAAAACACGGGTATTAAAAATACTTATTGGGTCGTGAGTGCTGTTTTGTTCACCCCTCCACGATTTTACAGGGAGAGTAGGCGGGTTTTTTAGTGGGTGAGGTAACTCCAAGTCCCACACTTATGATTTTTCAATGCTGGACCCCCTATACCAAAAAATTAATTAATTAATTATCAATAAAATATTCAAAAGAGAACTCGATCGTCAGCGGTTCTCATTTTGCTAGCAAAAACATTTCCCCTGCCGCTACCGCTACCCGGTAACATAGCAAGAGCTCTTCTTTCGGTCTCACGGCCACCCCCTCGCCACAAAGTTCCAGCGAACTACAAATTACTTGTAGGGGAAAAAATCCTGAACATACTGAGCCTACGTCAGCCTGAGATAGGTTTCTTAAAACACAAACCGCGAATAGAGGCGATTTGTGGTAAAAGAAGTCGTACTTAACTTGGGATCTCTCTTGTGGTGAAGGCGATGCCGTGCTTGGATGCTGGAGATCTCACCTTGTAGGGGAAGGCAGAAGGATCCGGCTCGAAGGACCAATGTTCAAGCGGAGGCGTCGAACGATTTCCCACAATCCAGAATCCCAAAGGTCGTACGAATAAGTCCAATTCCAAGTCCGAGTGAAAAGCCAAATGTCGTCAATGTATAATTCCAGTTTATTCACGTGAATGTGTGTACAATAGAGGTACGTAGGGTCGCGTGCGAAGGGACCGTTTCGCTTAGGTTGTAGAAGCGCATTAGTAGAAGTTACGCTCAAGCTGCCGAGGGCTGTCGGCAGCGAGAGCGGGAGTGTGAGCGTGGGCATGAGCGTGCCCGTGGTGAGATAAAGCGCGAGAGAGCGTCGCCGGGGGTAAAAATTCTCTTAAGTATGAGGGCGAGAGCGAGGGCAACAGCTTGTGTAGCTGAACTGCTAATAGTGAAGTGTGGCTGGAATGCCCACAGAGCGGTGGCCCTGCCAGCTCCGTCCCCACTCTGAACACTGCCCTTACTGAAACTGTTAACCAACTGTTAAAAGTAAACTGAAAAGAGCAAATCAACACTCTCACCTTTATAAGACATTTTTAACCCGAAATAGAATCTTGACGCTCGAACTCCAAAATACAATGATCGCTGCCACTTATCGAAGAATAATCCTTACAAATCCGGCCACCATCGATATCGATGACTTGCAAGCGATTTTGAAGGGTTCCAGTGAGATAAGTGCAACACAGATATTGGGCGTCGTAAATGGGCTCTAGCTAGTAAAGAACTAATAAATTGTATACCCGTACTAGAAGAGTATAAGGGTACACTGGACCGGACGATCTCGGTCGATCCCACCCGAACGTCTACGCTGGTGTCGGCACTTTTATGCTGCCTTGCGCCGGCGTCGCGGCCATTAGCAGAGGGCTCGTGGTCGCCGGAATATGATAGAATAAGTTAGTTTTACGTTGACGGCCGAGCGAGCCAGCTTATTAGTTATATCCTTTAACTCTTCGAGTACGGGTATAAAAACATGTAAACAAAATCTATACTATAAATTTGTAGGAAAAAATTTATATGTATATACTATTCTCAATCTCCGCAGCGCGTGCACCAAATTGCATGCGGTTTTTTTTTAAATGATGGCCAGGGAATGTGGCTTAGTTTACACAAACAAATTTGTACTTTTCGTCGAAAATGAAAAATTAATCAAAAACGAGAAAGAACGTACGGAGTCGCTGTGAACGCGACTCTACTTTTATACCCGTACTGAGTCTGTACACATGTGATTTCTGTGGAATGGGGCGGAAGGGGTCGGGGCGAAAAAATTTTAGGGTTTTTTTCTAGGAGTGAGATATAACATCAGTATGAAAAAAATTTGGTTGCTCTATCTCTTTTAGGCTTCGAGCAATGGGCGACGAACAAGACGAACGGACAGACAGGGCTATATCGACTCGGCTATTGATGCTGATTAAGAATATATATACTTTATAGGGTCGGAAATTTTCCTTCTCTATGTTACACACATCCACTTTTACCACAAATACAATATACCCTTTTACTCTTCGAGTACGGGTATAAAAATCTTAAATTTCGTCCAAAAGTGTGTGTCTGAACGATTATTTCATTTCATTTTTTTTGTATTATTCTGCAACAGAAAATTTTATGATAGATTTTGTTTTGAATAACTTTTTGTCCATTAGATCAACGCATCTATTTTGAATCTCGTCCGAATGATGGTCGAATGATACAATTATCAATCAAGATGATGTAAACTATGCAGTCGAATTTTGAAATTCATTGGACTTAACTAAATTTCCGCCATACTATTTACAAGTAAAAAGTTGGAGACACCATAATTATGCTGCGGAATCTTAATCCACCACGACTTTGCAATGGCTCAAGACTTGCTGTAAGAAATGTTGTGGTGAATACGTTTTAATTCCGAAAATTCCAATGATTCCGACTGACATGCCATTTGATTTCAAACGACTACAATTTCCCATTCGTCTTGATTTTTGCTACGAGTATGCCTATTAATAAATAAAAATATTGCACTAAATAAAATATGTTATTACAACAAAATTATCATTGTTTAATTTAGATGAACTCCTAAACATTAAATAAGAAAGCAGCGAAGAGCGCGGGTCTGCTAGTGAGCTATGAAATAAATAAAAAAAATTACCTGTATGAACCTTCGCAACGATATTTCGTCTCGGAGTGTGTAAAACCTACGATCCGTGATGTACCAATCGCAATCATGCAGGAAAGATAAGTGTTCGACTAATATTCGAGGAAAATTAGAGCTACACTCAAACGCTAAACCTGCAAAGTTACTGTTGTGAGCTGTCGGGGTTTTCCTACCACTTGAATAAATTCCACAAAATAATGAAGAACGCGAATTCGTATAAACTAAAAACTTGGCTTCATTCTCTAAGATTCTGAATATCGACAAATTCAATCCGTGTGTTCTTGGCGAAGAATTTTAAACATATATAGATGAATATAAATAAAGCGTATCGCTTGCTCTCCAGGTTTCGACTTCTCTTCTTACACCACCCAAGGTATGAACTCGGGCTTGGACCAATTTTTCCAACAGCTCCAGAAAGCCTTTTAGGTCTTACTCGTCCAAGTTTTGAGTCATTTTGAATCTTTTCGGAACCGGTCGAAGATGGCCCTTATCTTAAGGTTCAAGAACGTAATCCGGCTAGTAGATGAATCAGCACTGGCCACACTTCACCACCAGGAGCAGCGGCGGCGGAGCCGATATTTAGATTTTCATCACTGATATTTATTTGATTTTAGTTTATTCATTGTATAGTTCACGGTAAACTCTCCACGAAAAAAAGTTTGCCGTCTGCGCTGATCTAACGATGCGAGCGTTAGTTGGGTCGAACGCGGCGAATTCAAGTAGAAAAAACTACCACTGCGAAAGCATCGGTGAACGACTATACGTACATATTTATTTCTATGCACAGCACCAGCATAGAGGGCGAAACCGAGGACTGAAAATCCAACGGAATCAAGCTGCGCACATACTATGTATATGTACACAAGCGGTTCGCACTCCGCTGTTGCTGCTGCCATCACACACAATAATGTTTGTAC
The DNA here is from genome assembly GCA_009664405.1 of Drosophila bifasciata. Lineage (NCBI taxonomy): Eukaryota > Metazoa > Arthropoda > Insecta > Diptera > Drosophilidae > Drosophila > Drosophila bifasciata. The sequence goes on from CM019044.1 coordinate 21,018,833, forward strand.
AATATATTAATCTGCTTTAACTCCCCGAGTATGTTTTTATGCACTTCTCTACAAAACAACGATATATACAGCAATCTGTGAGCTCTCGGGCTTTTCCGATCGCTTAAATAAATTCCACAAAATAATAAAGAACGCAAATTCGTATAAAAAAATAAAAACTTGACTTTATTCTCTACGAACCGTATCGCTTGGTCTCCAGGTTTCGGCAAGGGGCAATGCAAAGCCGCTCAGACCACCCACGCTATGCACTCGGGCGTGGACAGCAAAGCGTAAATTAGGATAAGTGGGCTAGCGCAAAGTGCTTGTTGCCAGACGCTCCGAACAGTTACAAAAGAATAATACAAATAATTTTTTTATTTATTCAAATAATTACCAATTATCTGCTAATTATTATATAGAGTATTTAAAGAAAAATACAGGGGATGAAGGAAGAAGGGTTTAAAAATTTGATAGGTTTAGGTGTCGGTAAATGGTACGAATAATGATATTAAGGGACATTTCGGGGGATATGGCATGGTACAAAGAGTTGTCATTATTACTTAGAACATAGAAAGGTTTGTGCTTCTTCGATCTACAGAAGGGAAATCGAATAGGTCGGAAAGTTCGAGTTGGTCTGGATGGAACCGCAAAGCATATCTTTCCCAGCAAAGTTTGTGAGTCACTAAGCCCCAGAATGAGCTTGAGTCCCAGTTTAGATTCCTAAGGGGCAAAGGATTTGTTGAGCTTTATATTGAGGGCACAGGAACAGTATTTCAATATCTGCCGAACCAACGAGACGTACAGTAATTTGGTAATATACGGGTCGTCAAACTCGTTAGAACAACGCTTAATGAAACTTAAAACTTCTTTAGCTTTGTTGACTATTACAGCAATATGGCTGTTAAAGTATAGTTTGTTACCGAACAGGACTCCAAGGTCATTCGATGAAGAAATTCGGTCCAGATCATGATGTCCTAGAGAATAGGAGACCAAATGTGGAGTACGGCGGTGAAACGTCATAAGTTTACACTTGCAATAGTCCAGAAAAGAAGGTTAGACGAACACCACATATTTAATTCGTCAAGGTCGAGCTGAAGGAGAGTGTGCGGGTACCAATCGGTAAAGGAAAAACTAATTTTTACGTTATCATCATACATTAAAGTAACAGAGGGAAAAATAACTTGAGTTAGGTCATTCACAAATAAATTGAAAAGCAGCGGACCTAAATGACTTCCTTGATGAATACTTGAGGTTACATTCATGACATTTGGCAACACATTAGAGAACACAACAAGCTGTGTGCGGTTCGACAGATACGACGCTAACAAGTGTAACGAACCCTGGGACCAGGGCCCGTTACATTCATATACATATTCATATTCATAGCACTAAGTTACTTTTGTCATATAGAATCTATACACACAAACACAATACACCTGACACTATACATTTACAGTCCCACGCGCCGATCGATTTATGCAGAATCGACACACGCGCCACAGTCTCCCCGAGTTACACAACTCCACGCAGGTCATTTCTCGGTACGACCGAGCCAATGACCAAAGCCTAGACTCAGCTCATTTTCGGTGCAACTGAGGCAATGACCGTGTCGGTGCACGCGTGGAGAACTCGACACCACTCTAGTAACCAAGACTTTCGGACTCAGCGCTAGAAATCGGCCGTCGGTTACCGACGCTACTCACGAAAACACTCAAGAACTACCACGAAATATACAACCAATATAAAAAACAAGAATAAATACAACTAATAAACATCAAAACTCAACGAAGTGTCATCATTTCCTCGCCGAGCGCGGACGTAAATAAAGTAAACCCAACAACATATTACCGCACACCCAAACTCTGGTGTCAGCGCTTGCCTCGCCGAGCGCGAGCAAGGTAACACAAAGACATATTACCGCATACACCCAAAATTCAGGTGTCAACATTCATCGCCAAGTGCGATTACCAAATTACCTGCACGGTAACCAGACTCTACGCCCGCTCCACTTTCGGTCTCACGGCCAAGCCCCTTTTTGTCCCTAAAGTCCCAGCACATCTACAAAATTTCTTGTAGAGAACCCTGGACAGACTGAGCCTATCTCAGTCTGAGATAGGTATTTTACACCAGTTTACAATATGTGTAAAGGAAAACCTAATAAAGAAAACTTATGGATCAGCAAAAGTATGATAAACCGAATCAAAAGCTTTTGCTGAAGTCTGTGAAAATTACAGCCTCGGTTGATTAAAAGACTATAAAATCTAAGAGGTTAGTCGATGTTGATCGATGTCTAACAAATCCATGTTGCGACGGGGATATTAGACTACAAAATGCGTGTCGCAGTTGCCGAGTAACATGGTACTCTATCCGCTTAGGAATAGCAGATAGTTTTGCAATACCGCGATAGTTTTCGACTTTGAATCTAGACCCTTTTTTGTGAAGGTGTAAAAGGTAGGATTCGTTTCAAATCACGGAAAGACAAGTACGATCGAGAGACAAGTTAAACAGGAAGGTCAAAAGCTGGCAAGGAGCTCGAGCACAATTCATTAAAATGCAGCTCGGAACCTCATCAGGACCCGCGTTGAAAACGGAAGGAATGCGTGGATGAGTCGTAGGTATGCGATGAGTACGTCGATTGAAAGAAGGTGGCAAATAAATTTGCAATACCTTGCGCAGAAGTTTCTGTTTGCGTTTTGAGTTGACGAAAGAAAATAATTTTTGGGATCAGTACGGAAATTTGTACTACATTGGGAAAGATATTGGTTATAACATTGACTATTGACATTAAGAAATTTAGAGTTAACAGAGGAATATTGAGCATAGACGGATAAAGAACCAGTTCTCTGGTACTTTTATATAAAGCCGAGATTTTTTTATTTTTAGGTAGAACAGATACTTGGAGAACCAGGGCGGTTTGTATGATATATGAATGGCATATCCGTCTGCATGTTACCTTGGAAGCCTTTTCTGATAAAGGAGGTAAACTTTTAATCAATTTAATCAATGTTGATCGTCGCCTTATAAATCCCTGTTGAGCTGGAGATATAAGTTATTTGCAGAGATGTTGCAAGTGTTAGGTTCAAATTTTCTTAAAAATGTTAGGAATAGCGGATTACTTTGATATACCTCTATAATTTATTGCGTCAGGCTTTCTACCATTCTTTTGGACAGGAATAATAAACGATTCTTTCCAGATCGGGAGGAAACATGAAGAGTTACTGGACAAGGTGAATGGTTTACGTAGGGGTCCACACACAGAAAGTCGGCACTGTACCTGAGTATACAGCCCCGGTCATACGCCAGCAGCCAGAAAGAGGCAAAGAAACTTGACGATGACAACACTACCGACACCCCACAAGCAGAATACACTAACATTCTTATTTTAGAGTACTCGTAACAAGCTCCTCACTACCCTGCATCGATGCTTAATCAAGGAGCGGAAAATTCTAATAGTTATTATCCATACCGGATCTAACCGCAATTATATTACCAAAAATCTAGTTTCAAATCCGACCCTAAATAATAATCCTTTCGAAGCTATTTCAGTCGGTAAAATATACACAAATTACACACCATAAAATAGCGAATATTTTCTATATTTCAATTAAATTCTTTTTTTACTTCCCACACTTAAATCAGTTGGTTCCATTTAAGGCAACAACAGCATACAAGAATGGAATGCCGTTATTTACACCGGTCTAACTTTGTTTTATCCCAGAATAATCAACCAATATCTTTTTTATATCCAGAATACTATCCAAAGCCGATGAAAATTACGCAACTAACGAAAAGAAATGTTAGCCATAATTTGGGCTCTTAAAGCCTTACGATACTACTTATAAGGTCGAGCTAAAGTAAAAATCTATATTGACCATCAGCCCCTAACCTATTTACTGAGAATGGAACAGTTATCGTATAATAAAGAGATGGAAAGCAAATTTAGAAGAATATGATTACGAATTGTTATACAAACCAGGAAAAGATAACATCGTAGCAGATGCTCTATCTCGCATAGCGAACCCAAACGAATCAAATTCAGCCAGCACTCAGCATAATGACGAAAGTTTTAGCCACGATTTGATTCCTAGTTTAGAAGTACCAATTAACGCTTTTAAAAATCAAATATTTCTCCACAGAAGCTTCTCAGTAAAAGTTTAGAATACCCTCCCAACATTTCACAGATACGACATATACCGCCAGTTCTATGACAGTGATGAACTAAAAACAGTATCTTAACCCTTCGGTAGTTAACGGAATCTACACAACAGAAGATTTAATATTAACGAGAAAGAACGTATGGAGTCGCTGTGAACGCGACTCTACTTTTATACCCGTACTCAGTCAGTACACATTTGATTTATGTGGAATTTTCAAATGTTTTATCAGTTTTTAGATTTTACATTTTTTGCTACATTGTCATATACATCTTTTTCTAACAACAACACACGTACACTGCACGAGGCAGAATGTATGAGCAGTGTGTGAGCGAGAGGGAGAATCTGTTGTGACAATCAACCCCATTAATGACTTACGGTGGAATCGGGCGTGGGGAAACGCTGAAAGGGCACGGGGTATTCCCGCTCCAGGGAATCTGGTAGATATGGTCACTATCTACGAAACTACATTTTTCGTATTTCTCAATCTTCAAAATTGTGGACTTTCGTCATCTGTGGCGGCGGAAGGGGGCGGGGCGAAATTTTGAAATACACTTGTTCAGGTTTGGTATCACAGGAGTCTAGACAGAAAGTTTGGTGCTCTATCTCTTATAGTCTCTGAGATCCAGGCTACACAAAAATACGAAAACCAAATCGACTCGTTTTGTGTGAGTGCGATAAAGAGGAATGATGTTTCTCGAAATGGTTTTGTATAATAATACTAATGATATGTATACATGTATATATATATGCATATATGATATGATATGTATATAATGAAATAATGTATACTAATGATCCCATCCGATTCAGATTTGGGCCTCTGATAGATATAGCGTTTCTCTATGATTCTGCCTTTTTAGTTTTATTCTATCTTCAAATTGTGGACGCCACAGATGTGCGCCCTTTGTGGGGGCGGAAGTGGGCGGGGCTCTATCTTCTATAGCCTCCGAGCAATGGGCGACAAACAAGACGGACAGACAGACGGACGGACAGACAGGGCTATATCGACTCGGCTATTGTTGCTGATTAAGAATATATACACTTTATAGGGTCGGAAATTATTCCTTTTCTATGTTACACACACACAGGCATTACAATAATCTAGATCACCCCAGAGGAAAGCCGTTGGAAGCCGTTCATATCGACATCGTCGAGCGGCTGATAAACCTACAAAAATAGCAGCCCACGGATCCTGAGTGTATACTTTTATTTGGATCCTCGCAATTTTCATCAGTATATTGTGCTTTTACAAGAAGAAGCAATGGGAAATAACTAGCGCCTGAACCTGAAGTCGAAAACATAAAATCCCTCCACTACATTTTAACAATACAAATTTTTTCTAATAATCTATTTGGACAAAAGTCGCTTGAGAACAAGCTTTAACTAAAGGGGGAGAAGGTAGCACTTTGTCATATAAAACATATACAACTTCGATCTACGAGCCAACGGCTGCAGACTCGGATTCACTCACCCGATTCCCGGAATCATTGGATCAGCCACAACATTCTGAGTCTTGATCCTTCGCTGCGTCAGCCATAGTTAGCCCAAAAATTGTAAATTCAGTCTTAAGAATTATTCAAAATGAACCGGTCTTTTATGACAAGAAATAAATATAATTTTTCTAAAAACTCAGTCGGTATGATTTATGTGGCTCCGGCCCAGAGAGGAGCGGCCCTCTGCGTGGTCCCCATTGATGAGATTCCCAGGAGGACGATCATGAAGGTGTGGATTCCTCCCCAATCAAGGCGGATGAAGACACACATGTCCTTATCAAGGCTCAGAACCGGATCCTGGGAACGACAGAATGGACCATCACACGGGCGATAGCGCGAGACCAGCAAGGAACTCTGGATGAGTATTTGTCAAGAAAGCCTTGCCAAACTCCTTGAAAAGGACTGCCGCATATCCTTTGGTATGGGCACACTGGCGGTAGGAAGTACCGCGATACCCCAGGTCCGCTGAACAGCATGAAGGTTAATCTGCATCACTGAAGTGTACCATCGGCGGACCTGCTGCGGTTTTTGGACGAGAAGGCGGTAGACGTGCCCCTCATCCAAGAGCCCTGGACCGTTAAGGAGGGGTTCGGGGACTGAACGGTCGCGGATACCGCCTTCTCACGCCACACCCCGTGGGTAAGCCAAGAACCTGTATCGTGGTAAGAAGTGAGCTTAATGTTCTGTTTTCTTGCAGGTACAGCACTCCGGACCTAACGGTGGCACTATGTGAGAGGAAGGACGGGGAAAACCTATACATAGCCTCGGCATACCTGCCGTACGAGGAAGAGGACCCACCCTCGGGGATGTCAGGGCCCTAATCCACCAAGCGCGGAAAGAGGGTCTCGACATCGTCCTAGGTTGCGATGCGAATGCCCACCACTCCCTTTGGGGAAGCACGGGCACAAATTCTAGAGGAGAGTCGCTGTTCGAGTACATTCTGTCCACAAATCTTGTTGTGTGCAACCGGGGAGACCACCCCACCTTCCGCAACAAGAACCGTGGGGAGGTTATTGATATAACACTTTCCTCGGACAGTGACCCCTAGCCATTGATGATTGGCATGTGTCCGGTGAGTGCTCCTTCTCGGACCACTACAGGATAGTGTTCAGCATCAAATGGAACAGAGAAAGGCCCAAGGCCTACCGCAATACCAAGCGGACGGACTGGAGCCGCTTCTCCGCAACCGTAAAGAAGGCACTACCCTCCCCACCGGAAGGGAACATCCTTCAAACGGAAGCACTAGAGGAAGCGGCTCAGAATGTCACTAAAAGCCCTACAGGGGCCTTCCTTGAATCTTGCCCGATCAGCCGACCTCCAAAGTCCAACCGCAACCCGTGGTGGACGCGGAGCTGAGCGAAGTCAGGGAGGAGTCAAGGAGGCTCTTCAACAGGGCAAAAGTGGCAAACACACAGGAAAGCTGGGACGAATATCGTCGCAGCTTTAACACCCACAGGAACACCTGTAGGAAGGCGAAAAGGGAGTCTTGGGCTGCCGTCTGCGATGCCATAGATGGTACCACCGAGGCTTCAAGGCTTCGACGGGTGCTATCAAAGGCGCCAACCACACCTGGACTGCTCCGCAACCAGGATGGTGTCTTTGCAGAAAACAGTCAGGAATCCCTAAAGCTCCCTCATGAGCACCCACTTCCCGGGATGCTCAGATGTTACCGGTGACGAATCCAACGACATCAACGACATTGAGCCATACCAGGAGAGGACACTGAGGATCTCATACGTGACATTATGGCACCAGACAAGATTATCTGGGCCATTTAATCCTTCGGTCCCTACAAGTCACCGGGGCCGGATGATACGACCAGCCATGTTGCAGGCAGCTTGCCTGCCCCTGCTACCATGGCTAAAGAAAATCTTCAAAGGATGTCTCCGAATTGGGTACGTTCCCCAAGCATGGAGAGAGGTGAGAGTGGTCTTCATCCCCAAAGCCGGGAAGATAAACCACATCTCCCCAAGGACTACAGACCAATCAGTCTATCCTCATTTTTGTTGAAAACGATGGAAAGGCTGATCGATCTACACATAAGGACCAAACTCGAAAGACAAGTGTTCAGCGGAGCTCAGCACGCCTACCTCAAAGGTAGATCAGTTGAGACCGCACTACACGAAGTTGTGGGAGTATCGAAAAGACTCTCAGCCATAAGGAATATGCTTTGGCGGCCTTCCTAGACATAGAGGGAGCCTTCAACAACGTCAGGATCGAGTCAATAACGGCCGCACTGACCAAGATTGGCACACACCCGACGGTAACCTCCTCAGGAGCAGAACGATCAGCGCTGGTCTCGGCACCTCCTCTTCAAGGAAGACAGTCACACGAGGTACTCTGCAGGAAGAGAAACTCTTGGAAGAGAAACACGGAGGAAAGGAAGAAAAAGGCAATGGCTGCTTTCTACATCTGTAGGAAGATCTTTGGGCGGACATGGGGCTTACAACCGCACATCATCCATTGGATGTACACAGCGGTAATAAGGCCCATTCTGACATACGGAAGCTTGGTGTGGTGGGAAGCGGCCAACACCAAATCCCACCTCGAGAACCTCCAAAAGTTCAGCGGACGGCATGCCTTTGAGTCACTGGATCCCTCAGATCCACCCCACAGGCTGCTCTGGACACCATGCTAAACCTGGAGCTCATAGACCTCTACCTTAAGTGCAAGGCAGAGACAAGTGCCGCGAGGCTTTCAGCCGCGCGGTTCTTCAAGCCATCGCCTTATGGCCACGCCACAGTACTTCGTAAGGAGGAAAGTGGAACGGGCGAACGGAGCGTCTACTGTATCTCGGAGTTTTCATGGAAGAGAAATTTTAAAGGACACATACCGGAAAGAGAGGAATGGACGCGTAACGCTGCTCTTGGGCAGAACGTGCTCTCCATCTTCACTGACGGGTCAAAGACAGCTGAAGGGACAGGAGCTGGAATCTTCTCTGAAGAACTAGCAACCAACATACCCCTAAGACTACCAGACTGGTGCCGTGTATTTCAGGCGGAGATATACGCAGTATGGCAAGCGGCAAAGTTGATATACACCTTGGAGATACCTCAGAGGGACATAGCAATCTGGTTTCCTGTAAAATCACGAGCAGACTTTTACGTGACACAGTGGACGCGCTAAACCAGATCGGAGCGCACTCAATCACACTCACGTGGGTCCCGGGTCACACCGACATCGCGGGCATCGAGAGTGCGGACGAGTGTGCCAGAAATGGATCGGCTAAGCCACTGGCGGACGCAGTCAGCGATATACGGAGGCCGCTGCGAGACATCATCTCGCAGATGATGGGTCGAGCTAGAACGAGATCAGACAGACGTTGGAACGCAACACCCAACTGTGAGATCTCTCGCTCGCTCTGGCCCCCACTATGACCCTAAACGCACTAAGACTCTCCTAGGTTTCAGGAAGAGTCAGGTGCGAACACTGACGGAGTTATAATGGGGCACTGTGTCATGGGCCACATGGCCACTAGGTACAGATTGCCTCACCATGACGTCTGCCGCAGCTGCAGGGACGAGGAGGAAATAAAGAGCATCCAGCATCTTCTTTGTGGCTGTCCAGCACTCATGGAAAGGCGTCTCCGAATACTCGGCAGCTCCTTTCACGAGGACTTGGATAGCCTGGCAAACATGCCTCTAGAGAGGCTGATGCTCTTTATTGTAACGTGCAACGAAACGTTTCAATTTGTTCGGTATTACAATTCTAAAAGAGAGCTGTGCACGCTATTAAATATTCCGGCTCTAGCTCGTCGACTTTGGGGTGGAGTTTTACGAAAAGAAGAAAGTGAAAGAGAGAAAAAAGGAGAAGTAGGTAGGGATTAGGATGGAAGAGGTACGGTAAAAGGTAACACACATAAAGAGCTGGGAAAAATAAGAGACACTAACGAAGGACGGAGGGACATCGGCACCTCTTCCCCGATGTTAAGTGGATATCTCAACTCGCCCTACCTTGGCCATCATCCAGAAGCACACAGCTCCCGACGACCCCTTCGGACCCTTACAAAATGCGGAGGTTACATCGAGTTGAGAGTTTCATTGAAATTACGAAGAGACTTATTAGCTAGTTTTTACATTTTTTTTTGGGTGATGGATATAATAGCTAATGTCATTTATCTGTATTGACAAAACAGTAAAATTATTATTAAAGTTTAGTGATTATGGATATACTTTATGTACTTCTAAATGAAATGATAAAGAAATTTGGATTTTGCCTCCCATAACGAAAAGTAAGGACTCTCCGATTAAAATTGGCAGGAAGCAGAAGGCTCTCTAGCTGATAAAATGATTGGTGGAAGTCAAGAAATTCATGATCGAGCTATGTATATATAAAAACTCACATAGGCAGTTTTTCAAACATTAGGATACTCACATATGTCAACGATTTCCAGCGGCGAAAGATCGATCTCCCGACATCTGAAAACCTGTAGTCAAACTTTATACGGATACGAAAACTCTCAGAGAGTTTAGTTGCCTTGCTACTTTTACATAATTTCCGATTTTCAAAATTCTATAGATTTTCCTCAAGAGTAAGCCAAAATTTTACAGTTATTCGACTATTGACTATGGGTATAATTTTATTTTTGATTATAATTAAGGTTTTGAATTACAACTAGTAATATTGAAGATTGAATTAGGAACTGAACCAGGGAATACTCCACGTTGCATCGCTTTTTGTCTTAATTAAAAATTTATATTTAGGTAATTTACTAATAAAAATAGAAAATTTCATATTGAATCATTTTTTTTTTTTTATCTTAAACAAAAAAACCTACGATTAATATAGTTTACTAGGGAAATTAGGAATACTTCAAATATAATCAAGTTTAGGTTTAAAAAAAAATCTATGGTTTTCCATATAAGAATTTATCGGAGATTCCTAATCAGAACAAAATCTTCTCTGCCCCAGATAACCCCAGATTTTCGGTACTCATTTAGATTTTGTTGGTCCTCGCCCTTCGGCATGTAAGTCGCTGCTATCTAGACTTTTCTATTCTAAGCGACGGGGAGCCTCAGGGGTGCTCTAGAGGCGGTCATTGAACAGGCTGGCCTGTTAAAGTTGCTGCGAGTCGAATCTATAGGAGTTCGATTTATATAAATAACTAGCGGAAAGCCTTTTTGGGAGCTAACTCACCAGATATTTTGCTGGTTCTCAAACGAGTCGACTGCTCCTCGCAGTATTCCTTTGTAATGCACTTGAAACTACGCGTGATCGCACTAAATTTCACAGATTTTTATTTTTTTAAACCTATTTCTCGCGGCGCACGACTGTGTGGTCTGGATTTGACGGTGGAAAAAGGAAAAGCTGGGCTTGTCGGTTTGACATCTAGGCTTGGGCCTCACCTAATTACAATTTTACCCTTCTTTGGATCCTAGCAGAGATCCTCCTGTCAATGGGCCTCACCTAATTACAATTTTCGCCTTTTTTTTTTTTGGATCATAGCAACTCTGCTCCTGTCAAATTTTCTGTGTTGGGTCCCTGGCACCGAGATCGCCACCGATATTTTTTGCTGTCCGATTAATTAGGCCCACCACAACTATCTTTTATTTTTTTTTCTCCGGTCGCTTCAGGCCCGCTACAAAGCCCCCCTGCCAAATCAGACTAGGTGTATCCACTAGGTTGATACAGCATAAAAGCGACGTTCATTGTCGAATGTCCTTGGCATGATAGTTGACCAGGTATCGCCCTTGTAAGTCCTCCAGTTCGTAGTAAGCTTTAGCAAATTTCCTGCGAATTCGTGCCTTTACGAACGCTTGTCCGAAATTAGCATTGTATCGTGTTTGGAAACAGCTTTGCTTAAATTTCTTCGGAACACCTCCTGAGTTACGGAGAACTCCACTTACTTTGCGCGCAGGTTATACCGCTTCTCGTTTTGATCATGCATCTTCTGCATTTGTAAACATGCCCTCTTGCGTACGATTTCAAGCGAGTCGGGTCGATTGAACACCATGGAACGGTCATCTATTAATTTTAATTTCCTGAGTAACGAATATGTCGACCCAGCAGTAACCATATGCTGGCGTGTGTCGCGGATCTCAGTGCGCACGAAATGCGACTTAAGTGCTCGTCCCAATCCTTCTGATCGGTTCGAAAGTACGCCCCTGATCCCACTGATCACGGACCGGTTCACTCGCTCAGAGGCGTTAGCTTGTGACGAATGTACGGCTGTTGTCGTGTGCGTTATTCGGATCGAAACTGCGAGCCGTTATCAGATACTATGGTTTCGGGAACTCCAAAAGTCATGAACAATTCCACTTCGAGATACTTGACCACCACGTCGGCGTTTATTTTTTTGACTGGCTTTAGGAAAACATATTTCGAGAAGTGGTCCAGTACGATAAAAATGCCGATATTTCCGCATCTAGACCTGGGATATGGTCCTAGAAAATCCACGAACAGTCTTTGGAAGAACCGCTGACTCTCTGGCGCTTTTCCTAAAGGAGGTCGAAGAATACAGTTCGGTGCTTTGATCGTTTTACAAATGAGGCAAAAATTAATGTATGCCTTCACGTCGGACACTAGACCAGGCCAGAAGTAATGCCGCCTTATACGTTCAACGGTCTTGTGGATTCCTCCGTGCGACGCCAATGGGTTGTCATGAGCGCGCGCAAGCACCTCTGGAATCAAATCTCTTGGTATCCAAAGTTTCCAAGCGTACTCGTCGTGAACCTGTTCTCCAGCGAGATTTTTAGCACGTCGGTACACAAATCCCTGGTCAGCTCTTAGGTCGGGCAGCTTGTCCTGGTTAGACTTGACTCGCTGCACTAACTCCATATACTCGGACGACAGGAAGTGTTTCGACTTCAAATCGACTAGCGATCCATCTGGTGAATCAAGGCGGCTACTTCGTCTTCATTTACCCGCGACAACACGTCGGGGACAATGTTTTGCGTACCCTTACGATGTTCGATTTTTAATCGATACCTTTGCAAGGCAAGGGCCCACCGAGCTAACCGAGAATTCAAGTCTGTGTTGGACATAAGCCATTTCAACGAGGCGTGATCAGTTATGATCGTGAAATCGTGACCTTCCACGTAGGCTCTTAAGTTCTTCAAAGCTACTATCGCCGCTAAGCATTCCTGCTCGGTCACGGTATAGTTACGCTGAGCCTTGTTTAGTTTATTAGAAACGAAAGCGATTGGACATTCGTCTCCTTCTTTGGACAGCTGCACTAGCACTCCTCCTACTCCCGTCTTGCTGGTGTCGCAATGGATGTAGAAAGGCCTTGAGAAGTCGGGACTTCTCAGCACAGGGCTTCACTGAGACATTTTTTCAACGTGTCGAACGCTTTCAATGCTTCTTCCGTCAAACTGAACTTTCGTTTGGTGGTCATGACGTCCGTCAATGGAGAAGACAGTGAGGCAAAATTGGGACCGAATTTACGATACCACCCGCATAAGCCCATAAATTTTCTTAATCCTTAACGCACTCCTCGCATGCAGGAATGACTTTTGCCAATATTGATTGTCAATCCTGCTTGCTTAAGATACTTGGCTATCTCTAACAACACCTCTAGTTGTTTCTCAAACTGTGAAAAACGATCAGTAGATCGTCTAAATAAACGAATACTTCATTTCGTAACCGGGCTGGGACTACTTTGTCCATCAAACGAGACATGGTACTGGTGGCGTTACACAATCAAAAAGGCATTACTTTGAATTGATAGTAAGCATCTCTTAGATCGAGGCTTGTGATAAACTCTGCCTTCGGCAACCGGCTCAGAATGCCACTAATCTGAGGTAAAGGATATGCGTCCTTTTCCGTGAAGCTGTTTACTTTCCGACAGTCTAAACAGATGTGAACTTTTCGGGTTTGGTCACCATAACTATTGGTTAAGACCACGGACTGTCTGATTCCTCTATTACACGTAACTTCAACATCCGGTCTATTTCGCCATACATGTCCTTTTCCACCGCTGGCGAAACGGGAAAATGCCTTTGCTTTACTGGTTTGGCATTACCGACGTCGATCGCGTGGGTGATTAGGCTGGTTTTGCCCAAGCCATTCAGAGCGAACGAGGGATAACAGTCTATGACCTTGGACAAGTGGTCCTTTTTGGATTTTGGTTAATGAATGTTGCTCTTCGCTATCCTTTGTTAGAGGAGTCTCTATTTCTGATAACCGCACCCGACTAGGCAATAAATCAAACAAGTTCCAAAAATCAATTCCGAGATAAAGGTCATGTCAAATATATATCCAGTGACTTTTCCTCCTCTCCATATCCGATGTCTATCCTCATTTTACCTACTATTCATTGAGCTGTTCCGTCAGCGGTGTTGGCCTTCTCTTTGATTCGCTTTTAAGGTAAGTTTCCGCACATCACTTCGCTTGCCAAACTACCTCCTATGCAGCTGATAGAAGCACCTGAATAAACCGTAAACAGTACGGGCTAGCAGAAAAATTGGTAAAGATGGACGAGGATCTTTGGTCACTTTGGAGAGAGTGCATAAGTACGACACGCTCGATCTCCACTTCTTCACATCCTTCCCGAATCGGCACATGCGCTTCTTCCCACGAGACTTGTACTTCCCTACTGCTTCCGGTAAATTACAGCCTGTAATTGATTTATCCAATGCTGGTTTGCAATTCAACGATAAATCGTTGTTGGTTTTTTGAAAGTCCGGTTTAATCAGTGCTGACGCTGTTTCGAACTCCAAATTTGTTGGTGCCTTGATGGCGAAGCACACTCGAAGTCTTCGGTTTTTACGGCGACTTCGGGGTGCTGGACTTGGAGTTTTTTGAACACTTTTCACAACTTGGTTTATAAGTGTTTACGGCCCCACATCCTGATACCTGTAACCGACCTTCTGACAGTTCCAACAGATAAGAGATATAGCTTCTACCTCAAACTCTTTTCCAGAGAGTCTGTGTCTTCTCGTTCCTCCGGGTCGAGCTGTAGCTCAGACACATTACGTCGAAACGGAACAATCTTGCATACTTTTGACGTCATCTAAGAACGCCTCCCGTCTGCGGCAGACTTCCCTGAGCTCCTGTACAGTCTTTATTTCTCCGATCAACAGCTCATGCCGTATTTCCGGCCGTAAGTTGTTCCGAAGCACTCGGACAACCTTACGAACTGGCCACTGCACTTCCAATTGGTCCGTCAGACTAGATATCCCGTCGTAGAATGTGTCAAACGATTTATTTACTTTTTGCTTCCTATTACGAATTAGTTCTTCTATATCCACGTCATCCTTCTCCTGTCGAAACTGTAAGCGCAAAGCCTCACATAACTTATCCTAGCGGACCACTGTAACGGACTTGTGATGCCGCCAATAAAATTCATTGGCTTTTCCCTCGAAGAGCACACTGATATTTCGGCACAGTACTGAGAAGTTCCCTTCTAGCGTCTGGTGAGTAAGCGCTTCGACTCCCATATATAAAGTTGTCAAAGTGTTGACAACAGAACAGTTCCACAGAACCACTACGCTGCGGTGACGGAAATCCTACCTCTTGCTGTACATCCCTGTGGATGTATCTAAGTTCCCTTCCTGCCTGACCGTTCGAGGTGGCTCCTCAGGAGGCGTTGGTGACCTGGTTACTGTTGTGGCCGCCGCGAAAAGACCTGACCTTTTGACCATCCGCTCCATGGATTCCGTCACTGAACTTTGAATTAAGTCCGACATCCTTTTGGACAAAGTTGAGCAACTTACGCTCCAACGATGCTAAGTCTATTCCTTTGGAGCCACTAGTTTCTTCTTCTCCCTTTAAACGCTCTTTAGACTGCGAACGAGTACTTTTCGCTATAGTCTTAGGTATCGAGCTTCCAACGGTTCTAATCTTAGCCTTACATTCCGGACAAGAGTCGCTCGATTTAAAATAGGTCGTCATACAGACCAGGTAAAACTCGTGCCCACAAGCGGTTGGGTAAACCTCGTTGGTAGACTGAATCGCCTCCTTACACAGCACACACACTCTATTAGCGCTGCTTCCTGCTTCCGAGGAGTCCCTTTCAGGGGATTTATCTAATCGCATCATAAGGATCTTTCTCCTTTTGCGTCCTAATAGGTTACTTGTTCACCTTTCACAACAAAAAAATTTATATTTTTATTTCGGAGCTTGATACCGTCTTCCAATCAGTTCTCCGCTCTTTAAAATTCATCAATAAAAAGATAAATCCAATCGAAATTTGATTTCCATCCACTAAATACCATAACTCAATCTTCTAGAAATAAACTTCGAAATAATTTGAACTAACTCACAACTAATTTTTGAACTCAATCACGAACGCGATCATGAACTCAATGCAGCTTCTCCGCGAATTCTATGTTCCCACTCGAATACCAATATCCCCCTTTGCAGAAAAAATTTAGAACCAATCCTCTCTAGTCAAACGTGTCGTCGTGTACAGTCGGAATCTCCAGACTTCTTCATCAAAACGAACCATTGTACATACTAGGAAATTACACCGAGGCGGACAGACAACAGTTCAACAACTGGTTGTCTGTTTTCCTGCTTTCGATGGTTGATTCTAGTCCATTTTTTTTTTGTCCTTTTACCAGCTCAGACAAAGATGTCCTTCTGAAACCGTGGATAAAGAGACCCTCGCAAGCTGTCTTTTTATTTTCCTAAGCGGCAGCATGAAGGATACAATCTAAGTTGGCAGAAGAATAAGTCAATAACGCGGTACTCTCTGCAGGGTCGGGTGGTCAACCGGAGTCAACCACTGCTTGAAGTAGCCTGACGTCACTGGCCTGTCTTGGAAAAATCGTCACCAAACTCGAAATCTGCGGTCAGAAAGGAATACTGGTATTCTCACTATCTGTCTTCAAGCCGATTCTAATCTAGAGATGACTCTTCCGAAAATAAACGAGAAAGAACGTACGGAGTCGCATCGAACGCGACTCTACTTTTATATACCCGTACTCAGTCAGTACAGTACACATGTGATTTATGTGGAATTTTAAAATGTTTTATCAGTTTTACATTTTACATTTTTTGCTACATCTGTCATCGACATCTACATCTACATCATCTACATCAGTTCTCACAACAACACACGTACACTGCACGAGGCAGCATGTTTGAGCGTGAGTGTGCGTGTGAGAGAATCTGCTGCGACAATCAACCCCAATAAATGACTTACGGCGCAACTGGAAGGGGACAGCTCGTAGCTGAAAATTCATTTGATCATTGTGGCTACAATAATGATCCGATCTGAACCAAATTCGGGAATCTGGTAGATATGGTCATTATCTACAAAACTGCATTTTTATTTTTTTCTATCTTCAAAATTGTGGATTTTCGTCTTTTTGTGGGGGCGGAAGGGGGCGGGGCGAAATTTTGAAATACACTTGTTCAGGTTCGGTATTACAGGAGTCTGGGCAAAAAGTTTGGTTGCTCTAGCTCTTATAGTCTCTGAGATCCAGGCGTTCATATTTACGAAAAACCAAATCGACTCGATTTTGTGTGAGTGCGAAAGGGATGGAGCGAAGTTTTTTTGCGTATGTTTTTGTCTATTGTGGCTATATTAATGATCCGATCCGATTCAGATTTGGGCCCCCTGATAGATATGGGCTGTCTCTATGATTCTGCATTTTTAGTTTTTGTTATTGTCAAAATTGTGGCCGCCACAGATGTGCGCCCTTTGTGGGGGCGGAAGTGGGCGGGGCGAAATTTTGAAATACTTTTCTAGGAGTGAGATACCACATCAGACTGGATAAAAGTTTGGTTGCTCTAGCTCTTATAGCCTTCGAGCAATGGGCGACAAACAAGACGGACGGACGGACAGACGGACAGACGGACGGACAGACAGGGCTATATCGACTCGGCTATTGATGCTGATCAAGAATATATATACTTTATGGGGTCGGAAACGCCTCCTTCTCTGTGTGTTACACACATCCACTTTTAGCACGAATACAATATACCCTTTTTACTCTTCGAGTACGGGTATAAAAATTGAACATAGAACATCGACAGCCCATCACCATCAGACACTCGGTGCAGTAGAACGTACACACCGAACATTCAACGAGTATGTTCGCTCGTACATCTCTAGTGAAAATAATGATTGGGACGAATGGCTAAAGTACTTTACATATTACTACAATACAACACCATCAACAGTACATGGGTATTGCCCATTTGAACTGGTTTTCGGTAAAAAACCACAAACGTATGACTCCCTAGAAGAAGGTAAGGTTAGTCCAGTATTCAACCATGAAGCATACGATAAGGAAGTAAAATATACATAGATTACAGATAGCTACGAGTAGATCAAAATTATTATTAGAAAAAGCAAAAACAAAACAAAAGCATATTATGACAGGAACCTAAATAGCATACAAATAAATGTAGGAGATTTAGTATTAGTTAAAAATGACACAGGTCATAAACTAGATAACCGATATAAGGGCCCATATAAGGTAATAGGAATAGACGATAGGAATAACTACATATTAAAGGATAGAAATAAAACCACCAACGTAAACAAAAATAGATTAAAATTATATAAAGAAAAATATAATATAAACAATTGGTTCTTTTTCACCATGGGCATAAAAAAAATATAATAATAATTATATAAAATTACTTATACATACATATATACTTATACCCTTAAACAAAATTTAACAAAAAATGTACATTAAAAAAAAAAAAAAATAGTAATAATAATTATTATTAAAAATAATATTACTTCATTCAAATACAATGTACACTTAAAACAATTTACACCTACACAAATATATTTAAACACACACAAACACACTTTTGTAAAAACTTGTAACACCTTAGAATAACTCCATTACTATATTACGTTATTCTTATAAAAAGGGAGGTGTAGTGTATTCATGCAGTGTGTTTGGCCTAACCAATTTTAGCACCACCCCAAGGCCAAGTTGCAATATGATGCAGTTTCAGCGGCGGTCATTGTCGCTGCCCAAAAGTGATGCGTCTGCATCTAAAACCGTACGAACCTTACGTAACGGGCATTGGGCAGGTACCACCGCTGACCGAAAGCTGACGCCTTATATTGCATATTGACTGTGGGAACCTTACGCAACAGGGCTTTGTTTCCCACGATAGAACACCTGCATGGAGGCAACTCGCCCCATCGATTTTGTATAAATATAAGCTTCATTTAAATAAAAATCGATCATTACTGAAAGACCACCAATCATACTACATTGGTATCACAGGAGTCTTGGCCAAAAGTTTGGTTGCTCTAGCTCTTATAGTCTCTGAGATCCAGGCTACACAAAATACAAAAACCAAATCGACTCGTTTTTGTGTGAGTGTGAAAGAGAGGGAGCGAAGTTTTTTCGTATGTTTTTCTCTATTGTGGCTATATTAATGATCCGATCCGATTCAGATTTGGGCCCCTGATAGATATGGTCTTTCTCTATGATTCTGCATTTTTAGTTTTCTGCTATCTTCAAAATTGTGGACGCCACAGATGTGCGCCCTTTGTGGGGGCGGAAGTGGGCGGAGCGGAATTTTTAAACTTTTCTGGAAAAAAAATTTGGTTGCTCTATCTCTTTTAGCCTTCGAGCAATGGGCGACGAACAAGACGGACAGACGGACAGACGGACGGACAGACAGGGCTATATCGACTCGGCTATTGATGCTGATCAAGAATATATATACTTTATATGGTCGGAAATTACTCCTTCTCTATGTTACACACATCCCCTTTTAGCACAAATACAATATACCCTATTACTCTTCGAGTACGGGTATAAAAAAAAGTTATTCGTTTCCTCATATTTCAATTGGAAACCATCAAATCAATCACGTGTATTGTGAACAGCAGGCATTTGTCTTTAAGGTGGTAAGTTGAACTGTGTAAATAATGTGGATCGTGCATTTGAGGTTAAAGTGGACGGAGTCCACAGTCCAAAATGCCTATAGGACGACGTGCGAACATCGGCCGCCGCACAAGACATGCAAGCCAGCAACAAGTGTATTTACAGCACTTAAGCGAAGAAAGACCAAATATAAGAAGAGGAAATTCCCGATTGGGACAACGCGTGAGGACACGAAGATCATTGGCATCATACAATCGCTTGGCATTCGAATATGATCCCACTGCGAACTACAGTGATGATGAAAATTTAGATATTGGACCAATGACGACTATATGCCGATATTGCAATGCGTTAAAGTTCAAAAGAGAAACGGCTGGATTGTGCTGCGCAAGTGGAAAAGTCAAACTGGATCCATTACTTACACCACCACAGCCACTGAAACCATTGTTCGATGGAAGTGATTTTGGCCACTATTCGATCAAGATGTGACATAGCTTTGGCGTTAGCATCATCTGGAATTGCGGCGACTCTTCTAGATGGCGGTCGTACTGCACATTCTGCGCTTAAGTTGCCACCAATTTAAACACAATTGATACTCCAACATGCAATATTTCCCGATCCAGTGCAATGGGAATATTGTTGATGCAATGCAAGCTCATTGTTTGGGATGAGTGCACAATGGCACATAAGAAATCACTTGAAGCACTTAACTTCACACTGAAGGATCTTCGGCGAAATAATAACATCTTTGGCGGCTTGATGATATTATTGGCAGGCGATTTCAGGCAGACGTTGCCAGTAATTCCCCGTGGAACGCCTGCAGATGAATTGAATGCTTGCCTGAAGGCATCACCTTTATGGAATAACGTAAAAACATTATCGCTAAACACTAATATGAGAGTTTAACTTCAAAATGATCATAGTGCTGCACAATTTTCCAAACAATTGTTAGCTGTTGGAAATGGAAAAGTCCCAGTTGATGCGACATCTGGATTAATTACTCTTACCAATGACTTTTGCCGATTTGTAGACTCTCAATTAGATCTTATTGAAAATGTTTTCCCAAACATTAGTGAGAATTATTAGAATCATGCTTGGTTAAGTCAACGAGCAATTTTTGCCGCAAAGAATAATGATGTACACGCACTGAATTTCACAATTCAATCAAAAATTGCTGGCGATTTGGTGACATACAAATCCGTTGATTCCATAACAAATCCTGATGATGTAGTAAATTATCCAACGGAGTTTTTGAACTCTCTGGAGCTACCAGGATTTCCACCACATAACTTGCAACTCAAAGTTGGTACAGTTATTATGACATTGCGTAATTTGAATCCACCGCGACTTTGCAACGGTACTCGACTTTCGGTAAAAAGACTAATGCCGAATTTGATTGAGGGAACCATTATTAACGGAAAGTACGCAGGTGAAAATGTATGTATGTATTCCTCGAATACCAATGATTCCGACTAATCTTCCGTTTGACTTCAAACGATTGCAATTTCAGTTCGCCTTGCGTTCGCAATGACAATTAATAAGTAGCAAGGCAAATCGCTTAGTGTTTGCGGGATAAATTTAGAAAATCATTGTTTTTCACATGGGCAGTTATACGTTGCGTGTTCACGATTTGGGAAACCATCCGAACCATCCGCTTTGTTTGTGTTAACGTCAGACCAAAAAAAAAAAAATGTGGTTTACCAAAGAGCACTTCAATGAAACGGATAATTTGCGAACACGTATGTATAACGCTTCGATTCAGTATTTACTTTGGATTCACTTTCATTAACTTAGAGAAGTTCAACTAAATAACACTTCATTTTTTGTAATCGAAATGAATTCATTACTGTTGTGAAATGAAATACAATTTTTCCTTTTCAAATATAAAACAAACAAAAATTGTTCTTCATATTTTAATCACCAAACAAAATGTTACATAAAACGAAGCCATCTGGTGGCGAAACGGAGTTCGCCGGGTTTGCTAGTTTAATAATAAAAATAGAACATTTCATATTGAATGATTTTTTTTTTATCTTAAACAAAAAAATCTACGAATTATATATTTTACTAGGAAAATTAGGAATACTTCAAATTAATCAAGTTTAGGTTTTAAAAAAATCTATGGTTTTCCATATAAGAATTTTTCGGAGATTTCTAATTAGTACAACATCTTCTCTGCCCCAGATAACCTATGAATTTTCGATACTCATTTAGATTTTGTTGGTCCTCGCCCTTCGGCATGTAAATCGCTGCTATCTAGACTTTTCTGTTCTAAGCGATGGGGAGCATCTCTCTGAGAATCGCTGAATGGGTGAGGTTAATAGGCCCGCCTCTTACGACGTACTGGAGATTCTGCAATGCCGCAGGTGGCTCTATGGCATCTTGAGGTACAGCTTAAGGGTTGCTCAGCTTCTAGGCGCGCAATCGGCGCGCACGCGGCCGAAGGAGACCGCTCAGGGTGCTCCTAGACGCGGTCATTGAACAGGCTGGCCTGTTAAAAATTTGCTCCTACCCCAGTCTTAAGTCGGTGGCGCGCTGCGGCTTACTTGACCTGGGATCTGGAGACTGGGGTGCAGGTGGGTGGCGTTGATCGCTTTCCCACGCGATAGGCGGAATTTCCCGTCTGGCTTCTTAAATACTTTGCTCCGGGTGTGGCAACTGAGGGTGCTCACGATGCCGGCGACTCCTCTTAGCCGTGTGAACACGGCGAGTCGAATCTATAGGAGTTCGATTTATATAAATAACTAGCGGAAAGCCTTTTGGGAGCTAACTCACCAGATATTTTGCTGGTTCTCAAACGAGTCGACTGCTCCTCGCAGTATTCCTTTGCAATGCACTTGAAACTACGCGTGATCGCACTAAATTTCACAGATTTTTATTTTTTAAACCTATTTCTCGCGGCGCACGACTGTTTGGTCTGGATTTGACTGTGGAAAAGGAAAAGCTGGGCTTGTCGGTTTGACATCCAGGCTTGGGCCTCACCTAATTACAATTTTACCCTTCTTTGCATCCTAGCAACTCTGCTCCTGTCAATGGGCCTCACCGAATTACAATTTTACCCTTTTTTGGATCATAGCAACTCTGCTCCCGTCAAATTTTCTGTGTTGGGTCCCTGGGTCCCTGTAAGTCCTCCAGTTCGTAGTAAGCACTACCAAATTTCCTGCGAATTCGTACCTTTACGAACGCTTGTCCGAATTTAGCATTGTATCGTGTTTGGAAACAGCTTTGCTTAAAATTCCTTCGGAACACCTCCTGAGTTACGGAGAACTCCACTTACTTTGCGCGCAGGTTATACCGCTTCTCGTTTTGATCATGCATCTTCTGCATTTTTAAACATGCATCTATTAATTTTAATTTCCTGAGTAACGAATATGTCGACCCAGCAGTAACCATATGCTGGCCAAACGCCATGTAGTATGGGGTAGTTTCTATGCTGGCGTGTGTCGCGGATCTCAGTGCGCACGAAATGCAACTTAAGTGCTCGTCCCAATCCTTCTGATCGGTTCGTAAGTACGCCCTGATCCCACTGATCACGGACCGGTTCACACGCTCAGAGGCGTTAGCTTGTGACGAATGTACAGCTGTTGTCGTGTGCGTTATTCGGATCGAAACTGCGTGCCGTTATCAGATACTATGGTTTCGGGAACCCCAAAAGTCATGAACAATTCCACTTCGAGATACTTGACCACCACGTCGGCGTTTATTTTTTGACTGGCTTTAGGAAAACATATTTCGAGAAGTGGTCCAGTACGATAAAAATGCCGATATTTCCGCATCTAGACCTGGGATATGGTCCTAGAAAATCCACGAACAGTCTTTTGGAAGAACCGCTGACTCTCTGGCGCTTTTCCTAAAGGAGGTCGAAGAATACAGTTCGGTGCTTTGGTCGTTTTACAAATGAGGCAAGCATTGATGTATGCCTTCACGTCGGACACTAGACCAGGCCAGAAGTTATGCCGTAAGTAATACGTTCAACGGTCTTGTGGATTCCTCCGTGCGACGCCAATGGGTTGTCATGAGCGCGCGCAAGCACCTCTGGAATCAAATCTTTTGGTATCCAAAGTTTCCAAGCGTACTCGTCGTGAACCTGTTCTCCAGCGAGCGTCAGCTCTTAGGTCGGGCAGCTTGTCCTGGTTAGACTTGACTCGCTGCACTAACTCCATATACTCGGACGACAGGAAGTGTTTCGACTTCAAATCGACTAGCGATCCATCTGGTGAATCCAAGGTGGCTACTTCGTCTTCATTTACCCGCGACAACACGTCGGGGACAATGTTTTGCGTACCCTTACGATGTTCGATTTTGAATCGGTACCTTTGCAAGGCAAGGGCCCACCGAGCTAACCGAGAATTCAAGTCTGTGTTGGACATAAGCCATTTCAACGAGGCGTGAGCAGTTATGATCGTGAAATCGTGACCTTCCACGTAGGCTCTTAAGTTCTTCAAAGCTACTATCGCCGCTAAGCATTCCTGCTCGGTCACGGTATAGTTACGCTGAGCCTTGTTTAGTTTATTAGAAACGAAAGCGATTGGACATTCGTCTCCTTCTTTGGACAGCTGCACTAGCACTCCTCCTACTCCCGTCTTGCTGGTGTCGCAATGGATGTAGAAAGGCCTTGAGAAGTCGGGACATCTCAGCACAGGGGCTTCACTGAGACATTTTTTCAACGTGTCGAACGCTTTCAATGCTTCTTCCGTCAAACTGAACTTTCGTTTGGTGGTCATGACGTCCGTCAATGGAGAAGACAGTGAGGCAAAATTGGGACCGAATTTACGATACCACCCGCATAAGCCCATAAATTTTCTTAACCCTTAACGCACTCTTCGCATGCAGAAATGACTTTTGCCAATATTGATTGTCAATCCTGCTTGCTTAAGATACTTGGCTATCTCTAACAACACCTCTAGTTGTTTCTCAAATTGTGAAAAAACGATCAGTAGGTCGTCTAAATAAACGAATACTTCATTTCGTAACCGGACTGGGACTACTTTGTCCATCAAACGAGACATGGTACTGGTGGCGTTACACAATCCAAAAGGCATTACTTTGAATTGATAGTAAGCATCTCTTAGATCGAGGCTTGTGATAAACTCTGCCTTCGGCAACCGGCTCAGAATGCCACTAATCTGAGGTAAAGGATATGCGTCCTTTTCCGTGAAGCTGTTTACTTTCCGACAGTCTAAACAGATGCGAACTTTTCCGGGTTTGGTTACCATAACTATTGGTGAAGACCACGGACTGTCTGATTCCTCTATTACACCTAACTTCAACATCCGGTCTATTTCGCCATACATGTCCTTTTCCACGGCTGGCGAAACGGGAAAATGCTTTTTGCTTTACTGTTTTGGCATTACCAACGTCGATCGCGTGGGTGATTAGGCTGGTTTTGCCCAAGCCATTCAGAGCGAACGAGGGATAACAGTCTATGACCTTGGACAATTGGTCCTTTTGGATTTTGGTTAATGAATGTTGCTCTTCGCTATCCTTTGTTAGAGGAGTCTTTATTTCTGACAACCGCACCCGACTAGGCAATAAATCAAACAAGTTCCAAAAATCAATTCCGAGATAAAGGTCATGTCAAATATATATCCAGTGATTTTTTCTCCTCTCCATATCCGATGTCTATCCTCATTTTACCTACTATTCATTGAGCTGTTCCGTCAGCGGTGTTGGCCTTCTCTTTGATTCGCTTTTAAGGTAAGTTTCCGCACATCACTTCGCTTGCCAAACTACCTCCTATGCAGCTGATAGAAGCACCTGAATAAACCGTAAACAGTACGGGCTAGCAGAAAAATCGGTAAAGATGGACGAGGATCTTTGGTCATTTTGGAGAAAGTGCATAAGTACGATACGCTCGATCTCCACTTCTTCACATCCTTCCAGAATCGGCACATGCGCTTCTTCCCACGAGACTTGTACTTCCCTATTGCTTCCGGTAAATTACAGCCTGTAATTGTTTATCCAATGCTGGTGGTTTGCAATTCAACGATAAATCGTTGTTGGTTTTTGAAAGTCCGGTTTAATCAGTGCTGACACTGTTTCAGCTCTGAACTCCGAATTCGGTGGTGCCTTGATGGCGAAGCACACTCGAAGTCTTCGGTTTTACGGCGACTTTCGGGGTGCTGGACTTGGAGTTTTTGAACACTTTTCACAACTTGGTTTTAAGTGTTTAAGTGTTTACGGCCCCACATCCTGATACCTGTAACCGACCTTCTGACAGTTCCAACAGATAAGAGATATAGCTTCTACCCCAAACTCTTTTCCAGAGTCAGTGTCTTCTCGTTCTTCCGGGTCGAGCTGTAGCTCAGACACATTACGTCGAAACGGAACAATCTTTGCATGCGTACTTTTGACGTCATCTAAGAACGCCTCCCGTCTGCGGCAGACTTCCCTGAGCTCCTGTACAGTCTTTATTTCTCGTTCAACAGCTCATGCCGTATTTCCGGCCGTAAGTTGTCTCGAAGCACTCGGCCGAACTGGCCACTGCACTTCCAATTGGTCCGTCAGACTAGATATCCCGTCGTAGAATGTGTCAAACGATTCATTCGCTTTTTGCTTCCTATTACGAATTAGTTCTTCTATATCCACGTCATCCCTTCTCCTGTCGAAACTGTAAGCGCAAAGCCTCACATAACTTATCCTAGCGGACCACTGTAACGGACTTGTGATGCCGCCAATAAAACTCATTGGCTTTTCCCTCGAAGAGCACACTGATATTTCGGCACAGTACTGAGAAATTCCCTTCTAGCGTCTGGTGAGTAAGCGCTTCGACTCCATATATAAAGTTGTCGATAGATACGCCGACCCCAGAAAACTTGAGCTTCCATCCGTTCAAGATATGTAACACTTTGTCTGGTATCTGACCTAGTTCCACAGAACCACTACGCTGCGGTGACGGAAATCCTACCTCTTGCTGTACATTCCTGTGGATGTATCAAAGTTCCGCTTCCTGCCTGACCGTTTGAGGTGTCTCTTCAGGAGGCGTTGGTGAACTGGTTACTGTTGTGGTCGCCGCGAAAAGACCTGACCTTTCGACCATCCTCCCATGGATTCCGTCACTGAACTTTGAATTAAGTCCGACATCCTTTTGGACAAAGTATTGAGCAACTTTCGCTCCAACGATGCTAAGTCTATTCCTTTGGAGCCACTAGTTTCTTCTTCTCCCTTTAAACGCTCTTTAGACTGCGAACGAGTACTTTTCGCTATAGTCTTAGGTATTGAGCATCCAACGGTTCTAATCTTAACCTTACATTCCGGACAAGAGTCGCTCGATTTCAAATAGGTTGTCATACAGACCAGGTAAAACTCGTGCCCACAAGCGGTTGGGTAAACCTCGTTCAAACTGAATCGAATGCTCCTCGCAGTATTCACTTTTGCAATGCTGCTTCCTGCTACGCGGATCCCTTAAAGGGGATCGATTTTTAATTTTTTAAATGATTTCTTTCTCGTTTTAAGACCTGTTTGGTTACTTGTTGACCTTGGAAACTAACAAAAGTATATCTTGTCGGTTTGACATCTTGATACCTTGGGCCTCAGTTCTCCGCTCTTTAACTTTCTTTGGATCCTAAAAAATAAATCCAATCAAATTTGGGCCATACACTAAATACGATAATTTTAATCTTTAGAAATAACCTTCGAAACTCTTGAACTAACTGTCAAAATTTTGAACTCAATGACGAACTCAAGGCACCGAGATCGCCACGAATGTTTTTCCTGTCGTATACCGATATCCCCCTTTACAGAAAAAATTTTATTTTTTAATCCTCTCAAGTCAACCGTGTCGTCGTGTACAGTCGGAATCTCCAGTCTTCTTCATCAAAACGAAAAAATTGTATCCACTAGAATTACACTGAGGCGGACAGACAACAGTTCAACAACTGGTTGTCTGTTTTCCTGCTTTCGATGGTTGATTCTATTCCTCCTACAAGCTCAGACAAAGATGTCCTTCTGAAACCGTGGATAAAGAGCTTCTAGCAAATTTGTGCGAATTTATTTTCCGAACGGCAGCCTGAAGGCTCAATCTAAGTTTGTAGAAGAATAAGTCTTTAACGCGGTTCCTTCTGAAGGGTCTGGTGGTCAACTGGAGTTGCTCTTTACCAGGTAATTCCCTGCTTGAAGTTTAGCCATGACGTCTTGGCCTGTTTTGGAAAAAAAATCGACACCAAACTCGAAATCTGCGGTTCGAAAGGAACACTGGAATTCTCACTATCTATCTTCCAAGCAGATTCTAATCTAGAATATGTCTTCCGGAAAATAAAATATGGAAATGTGTCGCGGATCTCAAATAAAAAATTAATTCGATTTAATCATCGTCCCAGTCCTTCTGAATATTTCGAACTACGCCCTGAAGCCCACTGTTCACGGACCTTTTCATTCGCTTAGAGGCGTTAACTGTAACGCAACGAAACGTTTCTGTAATTCGGTATTTTATTCGGAAAGAAACTGGGCACGCCGTTATTCCGATAGCTCGTGGTTTGGGGGAACCCCAAAAGTTTTGAATTGAGGTCGTTTTGAGCGAATTACCACCAATTCGGAATTTATTTGATGCTGGATTTCGGTAAAAGATAAAAGAAGAAAGTGGAAAGTACGATAAAAAAAATATTTAGGGATCAAGACGGAAGGGATATGGTAGGAGGAAAATCCACGAACAGAGTTTGGAAGAATCAGAGACACTCTGGAAGGACGGAGGGACATCGGCACTTCATCCCCGATGTTAAAGGGAATACAGTTGTTCTACTTTGGTCCATCCTCAAATGAGGCACACATTGATGTATCCCGACGACCCCTTCGGACACTTACAAATAACCAGGCTACACTGAGTTCATTTGTGGGTTTATCTATTATTCATGGATTCCTACAAAAACGTAAACTGGAAATTCATTGAAATTGCGCGAGCAATTACCTAGGGTTTTCAAATTTTTTGGGATCCAAATATAATAGCTAAACTCGTCACTTATCTGTATTTCAAAACAGTAAATTTTTATTACGTCGGTTTAGTGATTAAAGATATACTTCGGGTACTTGTAAACGAAATGATAAAGAAAAATGGGCTTTTTCTTCCCATACCAAAACGACAGAACTCTCCGATTCGGAGTTTAAATTGGCTGGTAGCGATCCATCTAGCGGATAAAACGTTTGGTGGAAGCCAAGAAATTTACGATCGAGCTATACATAAAAACTCACAGCGGCAGATTGCAATGTTTAGAATACTCACATATACGATGTTCGATTTTGAATCGAAACTTTGCAAGGCAAGGGCCCACCGAAAACCCGTTATCAAACGTTATAGGGACACAAAAATCTAAGAGAGTTGTTTAGTGGCCTTGCTGCCTTTACATACTTGAAATCTTCTAAATTCTATGGATCTTCCTCAAGGTTCTTCGAAATTTTGCAGTCATTTGACTACCGCCTATATATACAAATTTCCTATTATGGGTCAGGGTTTGAATTAAAAACTAGTAATATTTAGATTTATTTAGAACTGAACGAGGGAATTCGTCTCATTGCTTCGACTTTGTCTTAATCAAACTTATGCTTAGGTAATTTGATAAGAGCGTCGAAATTATTTTTAAATTGAATAAGATAATTAGAAAATATTTTTTTAATTGAATAAGATAATTGAAAATTTTTTAAATCGAATAAGAAAATTCAAACTGAATATTTTAAATTGAATAAGAAAAATTAGAAAATATTTTAATTGAATAAAGATTATAAAATATTTTAAATTGAATACCCCAATCAGCAATTATTTAAATTGAATAATAAATTATGAAATATTTTGAATGGAATAAAAAATTAGAAAATATTCAAATTGAATAAGATTTGCTTAACCTTAAAAATCTACGAACTAGGTAATTCAAAAAATTACGGAATACTTGATATCACCAAATTTGGGAAAAAACGAAAAGTATGGTTCTCTAAATAAACGAAGATTATAATCAATACCAACGTTCTCTGCTCTGGTAATCTATGAGGTCGCTGAAACGGGAGAGGTTACTGGTGGCGTTTCTGGAGATTCTGCGATGTCTTTGAATTGGCTCTACGGCATCTCTTATGCATCGAGGGTTGCTTAGCTCCTACACGGGCACTCGGCGCGCACCCGGCCGCTGGAGCGCCCTTTAATCCTAGAGGGGGCTAAAGGCAAGCTGTCCTGTTCACGTTGTTCCTATTCCAGTCTCAGAGTCGGTGGCTAAAGGCGGCGAACTTGACCTGGGATCTGGTTACCATAACTATTGGTGTGGGTGGCGGAGATGTCTTCCCTACGAGATAGGCGGATTTTCCGGTCTTGTTGTTTTAATATTTTGCTTCGGGTGTGGCAACAAAGGGTGAAACTACGCCGGCGACTGTTTAGCCATTGCGAAGACGGCGATCGAATACGATTTTGTGTAAATACCTAGCGGAAACCATTTTGAGCGAACTCACCATAAAATTTTGCTGGTACTTGAACAAGTGGTCCTCGCAGTATTTTTGGCAACGAACTTTAAACTTCGCGTATTGCACTATATTTCACGGATTCAATTTTTTGTCTTAATTTTTTCTCGCGCAGGCAATAAACTGTTTGTTCCTGGGGTCAATTCCGGAGAGGAAAAGGTCTTGTCGGTTTGACATCCAGGCTTGGGCCTCACCTCATATCCAATTTCCCTTCTTAGGATCCGAGCCCCTACAATTCCCCTGCCAAATCAGACTAGGGGTATCCACTAGGCATTCTCTTTGATTCGCTTATAAGGTATGTTTCCGCACATCACTTCTCTTGCTAAACTACCTCCTTAGCAGCTAATAGAAGCGCCTAAATCCAATAGACCGTATAGGGTACGGTCTAGCAGAAAAATCGGTAAAAATGGACGAGGATCTTTGGTCATTTTGGAGAAAGCGCATAAGTACGATACGCTCGATCTACACTTCTTCACATCCTTCCAGAATCGGCACATGCGCTTCAAAACGAGACTTGTACTTTTTACCTAATGCTTCCGGTAAATTACATCCTGTAATTGGTTTATCTAATGCTGGTGGTTTGCAATTCAACGATAAATCGTTGTTGCTTTTTTGAAAGTCCGGTTTAAGCAGTGCTGACACTGTTTCCAGCTCTGAATTCAATCGGTGTTGGTAATTTGATGGCGAAGCACACAACGAAGTCTTCGGTTTGTACGGCGACTTTGGCGCGCTGGACTTTACGAGTTTTTTGAACACTTTTGCACAACTTGGTTTATAAGTGTTTACGGCCCCTCGGCCGTAACAAAAACTTTCCGTTCCGATACACAATCCTTATTCACCGGTGACCGGCCCAAATGAAAGTTCCAACAGATAATGATATCTCTTCTACCCCCAACTCTTTCCCAGGTCAGATCATCTTCTCGTTCTTCCGGGTCGAGTTTTAGCTGGAGGATATGCGGATTCGAAACGGAACTTTTTGGTGTATCCTTGCGTATTTTTGACGTCATCCAGAACGTCTCCCGTCTGCGGAGAAGTTCCATCATTTTCGTTCAATAGCTCATGCCGTATTTCTGGCCACTTGGAGACAGTTGGTCCGTCAGACTAGATATCCTGTCGTAGAATGTGTCAAAAGATTCATTCGTTTTTTGGTTCCTATTACGAATTAGTTCTTCTATATCCACTTCATCCTTCATTCTCCTGTCGGAACTGTAAGCGCAAAGTCCTCACATAACCTATCCCAGCGGACCACTTTAACGGACTCATATGCCGCCAATAAAAGGCGTTGGCTTTTCCCTCGAAGATCGCAGGACGCATTGATATTTCGGCACAGTACTGCGTAAACTTCCCTTCAGCGTCTGGTGAGTAAGAACTTCGACTCTATATATAAAGTTGTCGATAGGTACGCCAACGTGGGAGAAAATGGCCTTTCATCCGTTCAGGATATGTACCACTTTGTTTGGTCTCTGGACCTAGTTCCACAGAAACACTCCGCTGCGGTGACGGAAATCCTACCTCCTGCTGTACATTCCTGTGGATGTATCAAAGTTCCGCTTCCTGCCTAACCGTTTGAGGTGTCTCTTCAATAAGGCGTTGGTCCCCAGTTCACTGTCGTGGTCGCGGAAAACCTGACCTTTCGACCATCCTCTCCACGGATTCCGTCACTGAACTATGAATTAAGTCCGACATTTTTGGACAAAGTATTGAGCAAATTTCGCTACCAACGATGCTAAGTCTATTCCTTTGGAGCCACTAGCTTCCTCTTCTCCCTTTAAACTGCAGCTCTTTGGACTGCGAACGAGTACTTTTCGCTATAGTCTTAGGTATTGAGCATCAACGGTTCTAATCTTAACCTTACATTCAGGACAAGAGTCGCTCGATTTCAAATAGGTTGTCCTACAGACAAGGTGAAACTCGTGACAAGCGGTTGGGTAAACCTCGTTTAGACTGAATCAGTTCCTTACACATCGCACACACGTTTATTAGTGCGGCTTCCTGCTCCCGAGGAGTCCTTTCAGGGGATCGATCTAAAATCCCATCATGAGGATCTTTCTCGTTTTAAGACCTAATAGGTTACTTGTCCACCCTTCACCACTAACAAACGTATATCTTTATTTCGGGCTTGATACCCTCTTCCAATCAGTTCTCCGCTCTTTAACTTTCCTCAATAAAAAATAAATCCAATCCAAATTTGATTGCCATACACTAAATACGATAACTCAATCTTCTAGAAATAACCTTCGAAATAACTTGAACTAACTCACAATTAATTTATGAACTCAATGACGAACTCAAGGCAGCTCCTCCGCGAATTGTATGGTCCTACTCGTATACCGATATCCCCCTTTACGGAAAAAATTGTAGAATTAATCCTCTCAAGTCGTATCCGTGTCGTTGTTACAGTCGGAATCTCCAGTCTTCTTCATCAAAACGAAAAATTGTACTTGCTAGGGAATTACACTGAGGCGGACAGACAACAGTTCAACAACTGGTTGTCTGTTTTCCTGCGTTTTTCGATGGTTGATTCTATTCCTCCTACAAGCTCAGACAAAGATGTCCTTCTGAAACCGTGGATAAAGAGACTCTCGCAAGCTGTCTTTTTATTTTCCTAAGCGGCAGCCTGAAGGCTCAATCTAAGTTTGTAGAAGAATAAGTCAATAACGCGGTACTCTCTGCAGGGTCTGGTGGTCAACTGGAGTTGCTCTCTACCAGTAATTCCACTGCTTGAAGTAGCCTGACGTCACTGGCCTGTTTTGGAAAAAAAATCGACACCAAACTCGAAATCTGCGGTTAGAAAGGAATACTGGTATTCTCACTATCTATCTTCAAGCAGATTCTAATCTAGAGATGACTCTTCCGGAAAATAAAAATGGGAAATTTAAAAAGGAAAACAAATAAAAAATTAATTCATTTAATCATCTGGGAGTCCTCTTCATTGAATATTTCGAACTACGTTTTCACTGAAGCCCCACGTTGGGCGCCACTTTTTATTATTATTAAAAATTATAACTGTAACGTGCAACGAAACGTTTCGATTAATTCGGTATTTCAATTCTAAAGAGAGCTGGGCACGCTATTAATTATTCCGGCTCTAGCTCGTCGGCTTTGGGGGTAGAGTTTTTCTCTTTTGAATTGAGGTCGTTTCGCAGCGAATTACCAATAATAATTCCAGAATTTAGCGTGATGCTAGATTGTCGGTAGAAGACTAAAAGAAGAAAGTGAAAGAGAGAGAGAAAAAAATAGATAGGGATCAAGACGGAAGAGACAAGGTAGGAGGCAACACATATACAGAGTTGGGAAGAATCAGAGACACTAAGAAGGACGGAGGGACATCGGCACTTCATCCCCGATGTTAAAGGGAAATTCAACTTGTTCTACTTTGGCCAGTTCCGACTGAAGCACACAGTGTTCCCGACGACCCCTTCGGACACTTACAAATAACGGAGGCTACACTGAGTTCATTTGTGGGTTTATCTATTATTCATGGTTCGACTTGACAAAAATGTAAACTAGAAAATTCATTGAAATTGCATCCAGACTTATTACCTTGTATTTTCCATTTTTTGAGGGATGAATATAATAGCTAAAGTCACTTATCTGTATTTGCAAAACAGTAAAATTATTACTAAAGTTTAGTGATTAAAGATATACTTTATGTACTTCTAAACGAAATGATAAAGAAAAATGGGCTTTTTCTTCCCATACCAAAAGAAAGAACTCTCCGATTCGGAGTTTAAATTTGGTAGCAGAAGGTCTCTCTAGCGGATAAAACGTTTGGTGGAAGCCAAGAAATTTACGATCGAGCTATACATAAAAACTCACAGCGGCAGATTGCAACCATTAGAATACTCACATATGTATGTCGACGATTTCCAGCGGCGAAAGATCGATCTCTTATCAAACGTTATAGGGACACAAAAATCTAAGAGAGTTGTTTAGTGGCCTTGCTGCCTTTACATACTTTACAATCTTCTAAATTCTATGGATCTTCCTCAAGGTTAAGTCGAAATTTTGCAGTCATTTGACTACCTGAGATATATATACAAATTTTCTATTATGGGTAAGGGTTTGAATTAAAACTAGTAATATTTACGATTTATTTAAGAACTGAATTCGGGAATACTTCCATTGATTCAACGTTTTTGTCTTAATCAAACTTATGCTTAGGTAATTTGATAAGAGAATTAGAAATTATTTTTAAATTGAATAAGATAATTAGAAAATATTTTTTTTTAATTGAATAAGATAATTAGAAAATATTTTAAATCGAATAAGAAAATTTAAAGAATATTTTAAATTGAATAAGAAAATTAGAAAATATTTTAATTGAATAAGTAGATTATAAAATATTTTAAATTGAATAAGCCAATCAGCAATTATTTAAATTGAATAAGTAAATTATGAAATATTTTGAATGGAATAAAAAAATTAGAAAATATTCAAATTGAATAAGATACGTTTAACCAAAAAAATCTACGAACTAGGTAATTCAAAAAAATTACGGAATATTGAACATATCACCACGTTTTTGGTTTGGAAAAAGTCTATGGTTCTCCACATGATAAATTTGCGAAGATTATAATCAATACCAACATCTTCTCTGCTCTGGTAATCTATGAGGATCGCTGATTGGGGAGAGGTTAATGTGCCCGATTCTGGAGATGTCGCAGGTGGCTCTACGGCATCTTGTAATGCAGCTTAAGGGTTGCTTAGCTCCTACACGGGCACTCGTTCACGAACCCGG
The DNA here is from genome assembly GCA_009664405.1 of Drosophila bifasciata. Lineage (NCBI taxonomy): Eukaryota > Metazoa > Arthropoda > Insecta > Diptera > Drosophilidae > Drosophila > Drosophila bifasciata. The sequence continues at coordinate 21,053,388 of CM019044.1, forward strand.
CCGCTGGCTGGCCCTTTGGGTGCTCTAGAGGCGGATTAATCAAGCTGTCCTGTTCACGTTGTTCCTATTCCAGTCTCAAGTCGGTGGCGCAAGGCGGCTTACTTGACCTGAGATCTGGCGAGTGGGGTGCTAGTGGGTGGCGTAGATAGCTTCCCCACGAGATAGGCGGATTTTCCCGTCTTGTTGTTTTAATATTTTGCTTCGGGTGTGGCAACAAAGGGTGCTCACTACGCCGGTTTTTCTTAGCCGTGCGAAGACGGCGAGTCGAATACGATTTGTGTAAATACCTAGCGGAAACCCTTTTTGTGAGTCAACTCACCAGAAATTTTGCTGGTACTTGAACAAGTCGACTGCTCCTCGCAGTATTCCTTGGCTGCACTTTAAACTTCGCGTAATTGCACTATATTTCACGGATTCAAATTTTTGTCTTAATTTTTTCTCGCGCACACAACTGTTTGGGTCTGGGGTCAATTGCGGAAGAGGAAAAGCCAGGCTTGTCGGTTTGACATCCAGGCTTGGGCCTCACCTCATTACAATTTTACCCTTCTTAGGATCCGAGCCTGCTACAAAGCCCCTGCCAAATCAGACTAGGGGTATCCACTAGGCATTCTCTTTGATTCGCTTATAAGGTATGTTTCCGCACATCACTTCTCTTGCTAAACTACCTCGTAGCAGCTAATAGAAGCCCTAAATCCAATAGACCGTATAGGGTACGGTCCCTTTAAAAATCGGTAAAATGGACGAGGATCTTTGGTCATTTTGGAGAAAGCGCATAAGTACGATACGCTCGATCTACACTTCTTCACATCCTTCCAGAATCGGCACATGCGCTTCTTCCCACGAGATTGCTTGAACTGCTTCCGGTAAATTACATCCTCATAATTGGTTTATCTAATGCTGGTGGTTTGCAATTCAACGATAAATCGTTGTTGCTTTTTGAAAGTCCGTTAAAAAAGCAGTGCTGACACTGTTTCCAGCTCTGAATTCAATCGGTGTTGGTACCTTGATGGCGAAGCACACTCGAAGTCTTCGGTTTGTACGGCGACTTTGGCGCGCTGGACTTGGAGTTTTTTGAACACTTTTCACAACTTGGTTTATAAGTGTTTACGGCCCCACAGCCGTAACAAAAAACTTTCCGTTCCGATACACAATCCTTATACCTGTGACCGGCCTTATGAAAGTTCCAACAGATAAGAGATATAGTTACCCCCAACTCTTTCCCAGAGTCAGAAGTTGTCGTTCTTCCGGGTCGAGCTGTAGCTCAGCGACCGGTCTTCGAAACGGAACTGTTTGGTGTATCCTTGCGTACTTTTGACGTCATCTAAGAACGTCTCCCGTCTACTGCTCACTTGTTCGGCTCCTGTACAGTCCTTATTTCTACGTTCAATAGCTCATGCCGTATTTCTGGCCACTGCACCGACAATTGGTCCGTCAGACTAGATATCCCGTCGTAGAATGTGTAAAAAAAGATTCATTAAAATTTTTGCTTCTATTACGAATTAGTTCTTCTATATCCACTTCATCCTTCTTCTCCTGTCGGAACTGTAAGCGCAAAGCCTCACATAACCTATCCCAGCGGAATTTGTAACGGACTTGATGATGCCGCCAATAAAACTCATTGGCTTTTACGGCGAAGAGCACATTGATATTTCGGCACAGTACTGAGAAATTCCTTGGCTAGCGTCTGGTGAGTAAGCGCTTCGACTCTATATATAAAGTTGTCGATAGATACGCCAACCCCAGAAAACTTGAGCTTTCATCCGTTCAGGATATGTACCACTTTGTCTGGTCTCTGACCTAGTTCCACAGAAACACTCCGCTGCGGTGACGGAAATCCTACCTCCTGCTGTACATTCCTGTGGATGTATCAAAGTTCCGCTTCCTGCCTAACCGTTTGAGGTGTCTCTTCAGGAGGCGTTGGTGACCTGGTTACTGTCGTGGTCGCGGAAAGACCTGACCTTTCGACCATCCTCTCCACGGATTCCGTCACTGAACTATGAATTAAGTCCGACATCCTTTTGGACAAAGTATTGAGCAACTTTCGCTCCAACGATGCTAAGTCTATTCCTTTGGAGCCACTAGCTTCCTCTTCTCCCTTTAAACGCTCTTTAGACTGCGAACGAGTACTTTTCGCTATAGTCTTAGGTATTGAGCATCCAACGGTTCTAATCTTAACCTTACATTCAGGACAAGAGTCGCTCGATTTCAAATAGGTTGTCCTACAGACAAGGTGAAACTCGTGCCCACAAGCGGTTGGGTAAACCTCGTTGGTAGACTGAATCACCTCCTTACACAGCGCACAATTTTTATTAGTGCTGCTTCCTGCTCCCGAGGAGTCCCTTTCAGGGGATCGATCTAATCCCATCATGAGGATCTTTCTCGTTTTAAGACCTAATAGGTTACTTGTCCACCCTTCACCAAAAAAAAGTATATTTTATTTCGGAGCTTGATACCGTCTTCCAATCAGTTCTCCGCTCTTTAACTTTCCTCAATAAAAAAATAAATCCAATCCAAATTTGATTGCCATCCACTAAATACGATAACTCAATCTTCTAGAAATAACCTTCGAAATAATTTGAACTAACTCACAATTAATTTATGAACTCAATGACGAACTGAAAGGCAGCTCCTCCGCGAATTGTATGGTCCTACTCGTATACCGATATCCCCTTTACAGAAAAAATTATAGAATTAATCCTCTCAAGTCAACCGTGTCGTCGTGTACAGTCGGAATCTCCAGTCTTCTTCATCAAAACGAAAAATTGTACTTGCTAGGGAATTACACTGAGGCGGACAGACAACAGTTCAACAACTGGTTGTCTGTTTTCCTGCTTTCGATGGTTGATTCTATTCCTTTACAAGCTTAGACAAAGATGTCCTTCTGAAACCGTGGATAAAGAGACTCTCGCAAGCTGTCTTTTTATTTTCCTAAGCGGCAGCATGAAGGCTCAATCTAAGTTTGTAGAAGAATAAGTCAATAACGCGGTACTCTCTGCAGGGTCTGGTGGTCAACTGGAGTTCAACCTACCAGTAATTCCACTGCTTGAAGTAGCCTGACGTCACTGGCCTGTTTTGAAAAAAAAAAATCGACACCAAACTCGAAATCTGCGGTTAGAAAGGAATACTGGTATTCTCACTATCTATCTTCCAAGCAGATTCTAATCTAGAGATGACTCTTCCGGAAAATAAACGAGAAAGAACGTACGGAGTCGCATCGAACGCGACTCTACTTTTATACCCGTACTCAGTCAGTACACAATGTGATTTATGTGGAATTTTAAAATGTTTTATCAGTTTTACATTTTACATACTACATTTGTTTGCTGCATCTGTCATCTACATCTACATCAGTTCTCACAACAACACACGTACACTGCACGAGGCAGCATGTTTGAGCGTGAGTGTGTGTGTGAAAGAATCTGCAGCGACAATCAACCCCAATAAATGACTTACGCTTCAAGTGGTGGGGGAGGGGGGAAACTGCTTCTGAAAATTCATTTGATCATTGTGGCTACAATAATGATCCGATCTGAACCAAATTCGGGAATCTGGTAGATATGGTCATTTTCTACGAAACTACATTCTACATTGGTTTTTTTTCTTTCTTCAAAATTGTGGATTTTCGTCGTTTGGGGTGGCGGAGGGGGGCGGGGCGAAATTTTGAAATACACTTGTTCAGGTTTGGTATCACAGGAGTCTTGGCAAAAAGTTTGGTTGCTCTAGCTCTTATAGTCTCTGAGATCCAGGCGTTCATTTTGAGTGAACGGACGGACAGACATGGCTATATTGACTCGGCTATTGATGCTGATCAAGAATATAAATACTTTATGGGGTCGGAAAAAGTTTCCTTCTGTGTGTTACACACATCCACTTTTACCATTAAATACAATATACCCTTTTACTCTTCGAGTACGGGTATAAAATAGAAAATTTCCATTGAATCATTGTTTTTTTTTATCATAAGGTAAAAAAAAATCTACGAATTATATAGTTCACTAGAGAAATTAGGAATACTTCAAATTTAATCAAGTTTAGGTTAAAAAAAAAAAAATCTATTGTTTTCCATATAAGAATTTTTCGGAGATTCCTAATCAGTACAAAATCTTCTCTGCCCCAGATAACCCCAGATTTTCGGTACTCATTTAGATTTTATTGGTCCTCGCCCTTCGGCATGTAAGTCGCTGCTATCTAGACTTTTCTATTCTAAGCGACGGGGAGCATCTCTCTGAGAATCGCTAAATGGGTGAGGTTAATAGGCCCACCTCTCACGACGTACTGGAGATTCTGCAATGCCGCAGGTGGCTCTATGGCATCTTGAGGTACAGCTTAAGGGTTGCTCAGCTTCTACGCGCGCAATCGGCGCGCACGCGGCCGAAGGAGCCCGCTCAGGGTGCTCCTAGAGGTGGACATTGAACAGGCTGGCCTGTTAAAGTTGCTCCTACCCCAGTCTCAAGTCGGTGGCGCGCTGCGGCTTACTTGACCTGGGATCTGGAGACTGGCGTGCAGGTGGGTGGCGTTGATCGCTTTCCCACGCGAAAGGCGGAATTTCCCGTCTGGCTTCTTTAATACTTTGCTCCGGGTGAGAATGCTCTGAGAATGCTCACGACGCCGGCGGCTCCCCTTAGCCGTGTGAACACGGCGAGTCGAATCTATAGGAGTTCGATTTATATAAATATCTAGCGGAAACCCTTTTTGTGAGCTAACTCACCAGATATTTTGCTGGTACTCAAACGAGTCGACTGCTCCTCGCAGTATTCGTTTGCAATGCACTTGAAACAACGCGTAATCGCACTGAATTTCACAGATTTGTATTTTTTTAAACCTATTTCTCGCGGCGCACGACTGTGTGGTCTGGATTTGACGGTGGAAAAGGGAAAGCTGGGCTTGTCGGTTTTACATCCAGGCTTGGGCCTCACCTAATTACAATTTTACCCTTTTTTGGATCATAGCAACTCTGCTCCTGTCAAATTTTCAGTGTTGGGTCCCTGGCACCGCGATCGCCATCAATATTTTGGCTGTCCGATTAATTATCGATTTCTATCGATATTTTTTTTTTTCTCTGGTCGCTTCAGGCCCGCTACAAAGCCCCCCCTGCCAAATCAGACTAGGGGTATCCGTGCCTTTACGAACGCTTGTCCGAATTTAGCATTGTATCCTGTTTGGAAACAGCTTTGCTTAAAAATTCCTTCGAACACCTCCTGACCTACGGAGAACTCCACTTACTTTTGCGCGTAGGTTATACCGTTTCTCGTTTTGATCATGCATCTTCTGCATTTGTAAATATGCACCGTTGCGTACGCTTTCAAGCGAGTCGGGTCGATTGAACACCATGTAACAGTCATCTATTAACGGATCTCAGTGCGCACGAAATGCGACTTAAGTGCTCGTCCCAATCCTTCTGATCGGTTCGTAAGTACGCCCCTGATCCGACTGATCACGGACCGGTTCACTCGCTCAGAGGCGTTAGCTTGTGACGAATGTACGGCTGTTGTCGTGAGCGTTAT